>WYDK02036058.1:0-19232 GCA_009867345.2 Toxicodendron radicans | reverse complement strand
TGATTTCAAATTTTGTGCACACTTACAATGTTTGTTAAGCACAATTTGTTCTGAATATTACGTCTTATTGAGATAATAAAGTGGACCATTCATCCAAATACAAAATAAAAGAAAAAATTACATTGAGTTCGACTAAAATTAAAATGGGCTTTATTATTGGTAATACCTCCAAAGATGCTCGACATTCCCTGCTCGTAAGACCGTCGTCCCATTCAAATACTCCAAGTGAAATGTCCCCAAAGTGATCTTTTCTGAAATTTTGAATGGGCCTTCCCACTTCGGCCCAAGTACCCCTCAGCTCGACTCCTTTACTGCGTGTACAATTTTCCTCAAAAAGAGGTCCCCCTTTTTTAACTTTGATAACTCTTGTAAAAGAAGTTATCATAGAACTAATCTAGGATCTTTGCTACAGTTTTTATATCTAATTTAGTTATTTTAGCTTAGTGTAGTTTAATATTTCATGTCTTTACTATTTAGAGTTTGATTGTGCTTAAAGATGAGAAATGTTACTATTATGCTCTAATTTTATTTTATTTAGGTTGAATTTTCTTAATCATTCATCTATAGATTAAAAATCAATCAACTTGTCCTCGGATTAAGATGGTTTAAGGTTGAAGACTTGATCCTGTGAACTTTGCGGCAAGGAATGCTGACACATAACGAGCCAGATCAGCATAAAAGAAAAACGCTTTTGTCCTTCAAAGCTGTTGATTTGTCTTGACAAGGACAATCACCTTTTCTGTGCATACAATGAGAGAATGCATAGTGACCAAACTATGAGGGATTACTAATCCTAATATTGTGTTAAGTGTCAAACATTGCCCTACTTTCCCTCATATAAAAGCAAAGTTGAAATTTTAGAGCAAAAGTCTTCTTCAATCAGAGTGAGAGCCAACCATTGAGGGTAATACTCAGAGAGAATTTATAGAGAATTACAAGAGGAGAAGAAGCCATTTTTCGAGGAAGAGTTGAGGACTCCAAGACTTATTTTTAGCTTTCTTCCTTGTGCTTTGTGTTTCTTTGTCCTATGGACTTTATGGTTGGATCTTCAACTTTAT
This sequence comes from Toxicodendron radicans, assembly GCA_009867345.2. Lineage (NCBI taxonomy): Eukaryota > Viridiplantae > Streptophyta > Magnoliopsida > Sapindales > Anacardiaceae > Toxicodendron > Toxicodendron radicans. The sequence goes on along the minus strand of WYDK02036058.1, from coordinate 18,174 downwards.
TTAACTCTCATTTCAGTATGAACTAATTTCTATTAAGTTGGATTTAAGTGTTTGAACTCCTACTGTAATGCTATTTTTATCTTTAATATAGCTTGTGATGCTTACATTTCATTTTAATCAAATGAGTTTATTTGTTGCAATGTTGATTTGCCCATTCAATACTTGTTATCTTGCTTGTTAATTAGATGAAGAGAAGGTCTGAGAGACGAGGGAAATCATTTGGTTAATGCAAGCCCTTAGGGTCATACGAGAGTATGAGGAGAATACATAGACATATGGGTGCTCCCTTGTACAGATGTTAACAAATCGGGGTTTAATATGTTTCTTAAGTCCAAATCTGCATAGACGTATGTTAGATGTAAGCTTAGGAAGCATGCTTGTAGAATGTTTGAGAGAACAGTACAAGATCTTAGGTGTTTGAATCGAGTGAAATGTCATGCTGAGCTAGGCTATAGCATTTTCAACAGCATTGCAGTATGAGGGATTTTACTCAAATCTGACTTACTGAAATTATTGTCCTCTTTGCTCTGTTGATTTGAAATTCATACTTAGGTTTTTTTTAGTCCATTAATTCAATTCATTTTATTGTGATTATTTCATTATTGTTCATTTAGTTTAACACGATCGCTGTTTTTATTGCTGTTACTATTGTTGGAGCATCGATTGAGACTAACTAGTTTTACAATCCTCATGGGAATGATATTCGATTCTTAGGAATCTAAACTACTTGTCGACCATGTACACTTGCGTGAGCGTGTTTTTAGACAACAAGTTTTTGGCGCCGTTGCCGAGGATTGTGCCAGAATTAGTTAGTTTCATTTTGTTGCTCATTTTATTTGTTTTTGCATTTTATTTTACCTTTTGTTTGTCTTCTTTTCAGATCTGATGGTGAGTGATGTATGATCCTGTCAGTTGAAAAAGCAATATTGTTATTTGATCCTGAACCAGAGAGAACCTGTAATGCCCACACTGAAGTGCTTAAAAGGTACTTAAGATGGTATATTTCATTCCCACACCCTTAGTATGAATTTTTTGAAATTGCTTTAAAAGAAATAAAAAGAATAAGTGTTAAATCTTCACTAGGGGTAAAATAGTCTTTTCACAAGGAATATCAAGTTGGAGGGCAAAATGGGAAATTAGTGTTAAAATATCTTTATATAAATGAATGAATTCTAGAATTCTCTCCACATTTCTTCCTCCCTTTGCCGACTTAAGCTTCTCCATTTTCTTTCAATTTCCATCTCATTTTCTCAAAGATTCAATGTGATTTAAGGTAATTTAAGATGGCGTTTTCAATTCTTATGGTTTCTAAGGCACTAATTTAAAGTTTTGGCATGTTTTTACTTACTTCAATGCGTGATTTTCCATGTGTTGGTGTTTTTTTGGATTAAAGGAGGTGTGTGCTTGTTCTAAGAAGAATTTTAGCTTTGGAAAGTGTTGATTCAAGGTAAGTAAATCAAGTTTTAAGATGAGTTTAAGTTTACCTTAAGTTGATGTAAGATGTGAGTTGGTATTGATTAATTATGCTATAGTTGATGTTGTTTATATAATTATCTTACTTTGTGGAGTGTGACTATGAAGATTTGATGATTTGAAAGTTGAAAAAATTTTATAGATTAAAGAAGTGAGAAATTCGGCCATGGGTATGCATAGCCCTCATGGTGTTTTTCTTGATTAATTCATGATGTATTCATGATGTTTATGATGAATTGATGAAGAAGTGAAACCATGATAAAGAAGAAGAAATTTGGCAGAGGCCTAATTTGCCCTTTATTGTGTTTTGCTTGATTATCTAGTGTTGTATTCATGATATATGTGATGAAATGATGATGTAGTAATGAAGAAATGGCAAAAATTTGTGAAAGCCATGACATGTTGAGAATTTCAGCCAAGAGTAGTAAAGACACTAGGTGTGTTTTACTTGGCTATTTAATATTGTATTTATGATGTATGTGATGCATTAGTGATGAAGTAATGAAAGAGTGAAGAAAAGATGTGCGTATAGTGAAGAAGTGAAATTTCGGCCCAGAGTAGTTATGGCCTTTATGGTGTTTTTTCTTGAATACTTGATAATGTATTCATGTTATTATGATGATGTGATAATGAATTGATAAAGAAATGAGACTATAATGAAGAAAGGAAAATTCGGCCAAGCCTTGTAATGGCCTTGAATGCATTTGTTTTAACTATGTGATAGAATATGCATGGTTAAAATGATAAATAGATGAGTTATTATTGATGAGAATGAAGTGTTGATGAATTGGCCAAAAGTAGTAAGGTTGGGCCACTTTGTAATAATTAGTTATTTTGATGATTTTGTGATGTGTTGTTGCTAATTGAGTAGCTAATTTCAATAAGACATATTGATGTTGTGATAGGATTATAATCATACATTAAAAAGTTATGTTTAGTATTAATTGTGCATGATATTGAAAGAAGAATTCAATTGGCCTTAAACATCACATAAAGTGTTTAATAAGTAAGAAAAGAGATAAGCTACACCTTCGCATGCATTACAGTTTATCATGGAGTATTTAATACCCAAATATATGCATGCATAGCCATAAAGTTTAAGTAATATTATGGCTTAGAAAGGTAATAGTTAAAGTGAATTACAAGAAAAAATTGTCTTTCTTGACAGAATCAGGTGACAGATTTTTTCAAATTCTTGACATTTTTTGAACTGTCATGAATTTGAAAGTTCCTTGATAGTATTTTTTTCTTGACAGTTATTAACTATCAAGAATATTGTCCAAAATAAATTGCACATTCTTAACAGTTTGTATTTTTCTTAACAGTTATTAACTGTCAAGAAATGCTTCAAAAATATATCTTTATAAATTTATTCGTTGATAGTTTATTTAGAATCCTTGACAATTTTTAATGTCAAGGATTTAGTGAAAAAAAAATGAAAGACTTAACCCAAAATCCCGACAAATTCTATTTCCCTCTATACTTAACAAAAAAAAAACTTTCCCTCCATACTTAGAAAAAAAAAAAACCCTAAGCCTCCCACTCCCTCCAGAGAGTCTTTGACTAATAAGCCCAAATCTGTCTCTCATCGTAAACTTTAACACTACACCTTTTTCTTCCTTGCCCCTTAGGACCTCCGATTATCTATCTCCGACCTTCTTATGCTCCTATAAATTGCATCGTTTTGGTTCCTCCACTGGTAATAACCCTAACCCTAAGTCTAATTTCGAAACATAAAAGGTGGAGAGTATGCTTCTCCGATTTTAGATAAATATATGCCTCTGATTTCAAGCATCAGAGGTAGTGACGACTCTGCATCTGAGTCGGAATCTGAGTCTGAATCACACATCGAGTTGGATGAGTCACTGTCGAGAAGCTCACAGAAGCACAAAGACCAAAACAGAAGCAGAAGCAAGAGCAAGAGCAAGAGCAAGAACAAGAGCAAAAGCAAAGTAGTAGACGTGAAAGTGACTCGAATAATTCTAGTGATGATAGCAACGAGAGTGATCATGGCGGCACAAAGCGAAGGTCTTCGAGGAAGATTACCGAGGAAGATTACCGAGGAAGATTACTGAGGAAGAAATTTCTGGGATATGGCCAAAAAAGCTCAAACAAAGGTAAGTTATTTACTTTGTTTTTTCCTTTTTAACTTTAATTTCTTAAATTAATTTATTGATTATGTAATTTTATTCTTAAGGCAGCAAGCGTTGCTAAGAAGTTGAAGGCCCAGACTATGTCTGGTTATTCAAACGATTCGAATCCGATTGGTGATTCCAATCTAAATGAGAAGTAAGGATTTTTTTTTAAATTCTGTTTGGTAAAATAATGAAGTGAATTTAGGTTATACTTTAATGGTTTAAAAAATTTTGAAATTTGAAGTTTGGTGTAATATGGAAGAGCATTAAAGTAGTAAAAATGTTAGATTGCAAATTAGAGGCAATATTCTTTTTTTTTTGAATGTGATTGAGTTGTAATGTGTGGGCTCCAGACTTGTGTGGCGAAAGAAGATTGAGTGGGATGTTTCCCAAGGTGTATTGCTTGATGAGTTTTTGATGAAAGTAGAGAAAAAAAGACAAAGAGAAAGGAAGGTATGTGAATCTAAGTTAATGAGAAGTCACTTTCTCTTACTTACAAAATTGAAGCACTTTGTTGTCTCTGTATATTGTTGAGTTCTTTGTCGTCTTAACTTTGTTTATACATGAGCAGTGATTGTGTTGGGTTTGTTAATGTTTCATTTAAAATACATTTGAGATTCACAGGATGAACTTGATTTTAGTGGATTAAATTGTCCTATTAATTGATGCAACTGATTGGTGTTCATAGCAAAATTTCTTTAGAATGTTGGCTGGATGTGGGATTTTCTCTGTAAAGATTGTACTGTTTAGGCAATAACCCCTGCTGCTCGCAGAGGCTCTATTATGCACTCTAGGCCATTGTCTCTAGTTGTTGCTCCATGTATGAAAGACATCTCCAGAAAACCATGAATTATATATCTGATATATTTCCTCCCCTTTCTGTCTCATCAGAGTTGACCAAGCTTTGTATGCTTTCCCATGGGTCAGCGATTCCTCTTGTGTATAAACCTTGGCTTTTATTGTGTGGTAATGAAGGTGCTGGTATGGTAATCATCTTTGCACTTTTATTTTGATTAATAAGCCAGTTTTAGACTCTCAAACTAAATACACTTACTGATTTATTTTAACAAGATCATCTTGGGCCTGCAATTTTACATGAGCTAGAGAAATTTCCTGTTCATTCTCTTGGTCTTCCAGCACTTCTTTCAAATCCTAGTGCAAGACATCTTAGGAGGCATTGGTACATATATTTAGTGAAGCAAGAAGAAATACACCATCAATAATTCACATACCACAGTTCCACCTTTGGTGGGAGAATTAATGCTCACCCCGTTGATTTAAATGGTTTTGCAGGTAATAGGTGATGGAGTGGCTGGATGGGAGTCTTCCAATGAGGAGTTACAGTGGGCCTCTGTCGGCAGCGTCATTTTGATAGTTTTATGTTTTGATATGTATATATATTGTTATAAAAGATGATGTGATTATATGACATAATTTTATTTTATTTATATGAGAAAAGTGCGCACACCTATTTTATTATGAGATTTCTGTTTAGTTACTACAATATCATATTATTTTCCTATTTATTATACCTAGCTAGTAGTTATTATAGAACCCTTCATGCAAGATTGAGAGAATTAAGAGCTAATCGAAAAGTTCAATCACCTACAAAAATGGAGAACGAAACAGTTCATAATCCTCAACCAATTTATGAGAGGGATAGATGTATTGGAGATTTTGACACACCTCTCATCAATCAGTTTAATCGAAGCATAGTCAGACCTGAGTTTCCAGCTCAGCATTTTGAATTAAAGCCTGTGATGTTCCAAATGTTGCAAACAATGGGTCAATTTGGAGGTTTAGCTACTGAAGATCTTTATTTGCACTTGAAGTCATTCATGGAGGTCAGCGATTCTTTCAAGATGTTGGGTGTTTCTGAGGATATTTATAGGCTCAAGTTATTCCCACACTCATTGCGAGATATAGTTCAAGCTTGGCTTAACTCATTACCACCAGATTCAGTCATGGATTGGAATGATTTGTTGCACAAGTTTTTGTAGAAATACTTTCCACCTCAAAAGAAAGGAAAGTTTCGAAATGATATTACTTCATTCCAACAATTCGAAGATGAGACGTTGCATGAAACCTGGGAAAGATTCAAGGAGTTACTGAGGAAGTGTCCTAATCATGGGATACCTTGCTAGATTTAGATGGAGACCTTCTATGATGGGTTAAATGCACAGATGCGAATGTTGGTCGATGCGTCAGCAACTGGTGCACTGTTATCTAAGTCATACAATGAAGCCTATGATATATTAGAAAGGATTTCTACAAACAATTATCAGTGGTCAGCAGCTAGGGTAGGGAATGCAAGAAGAACAGTCGCTGGAGTCATGGAAGTGGATGCCATCACATCATTTTCTGATCAAGTAGCTTATTTGACCAACTTAGTCAAGAACATGAGTATTCCTACGCCAGTATCATCCTCAGCTATGGGTTACTCAATAGGGCACCTTGAAGCAGTATCTTGTGTATTTTGTGGAGAAGGGCACTTGTATGAAAATTGCCCCAACAACCTTGCTTCCGTGTGCTTTGTGAGTAATCAGAATAGAGGAAATAATCTCTATTCTAATACTTACAATTCGGGATGGAGACAACACCCAAATTTTTCTTGGAACAATCAAGCAGGATGTGATTCAGCATCCAATCAACAAAGGCCCATGCAACCACCAGGATTTCATCAGCAAATGCAGCCAAAAAATGATCCACTTAAAGATAAGATCAACTCATTAGAGACCCTCGTGAGAGATTTCATGACTTGGAGTAATTCCATCACGAAGAATCAATCCATTTTGATCCAGAGCCAATGCGCCTCACTGAAGAACTTGGAGAATCAAGTGGGACAACTTGCATTGGCAATCCATTCAAGACCGCAAGGTTCCTTTCCAAGCAATACTGAGAACCCAAGAGAAGGCAAGGAACAAGTCTAAGCTATTCAGTTAAGAAATGGAAGGGAAGTGCAAATGCCAAGGAGAATGCCAGAACCAGAACAACCTTCAGCTAAATCTTAGCTAGATGGAACAGATCCTGAAGTACAAGAAACAGTGGATAAGTCTAAGAAGAAAACAGTCAATCTTGACAATGTTGTGCTAGCACAACCCAGCATTAAGAAGAAACAACCTATGAAGCCTACTCCACCAAATCCTCGAAGACTCAAAAAGTAGAACCAAGACAAGCAATTTAACAAGTTTCTTGAAGTTTTGAAGCAGCTTCACATCAACATTCCATTGGTTGAAGCCTTGGAACAAATGCCCAACTATGTCAAGTTTATGAAGGAGATTTTTTCAAAAAAGAGGAAGATGAGTGAGTTTGAGACAGTAGCCATGACCAAGGAATGTAGTTCCATTTTGCAAAACAAACTTCCACAAAAACCGAAGGATCTTGGAAGTTTCACATTGCCATGTTCGATAGGAAATACCTATTGTGGAAGGGCACTTTATGACTTGGGGGCTAGTATCAACTTGATGCCTCTTTCTTTGTTTAAGAAGCTTGGCATTCGTGAAGCAAGGCCAACAACTGTAACTCGCCAACAACTGTAACTCTCCAACTTGCTGATCGTTCCTTTGTTCATCCTGAAGGTAAAATTGAAGATGTGTTAGTAAAAGTGGACAAGTTTATTTTCCTTGTGGATTTCATCATTTTGGATTATGAAGCTGATTCGGAAATGCCTATTATTTTTACGTAGACCATTCCTAGCCATAGGGAAGACATTAATTGATGTTCAGAAATGAGAACTTACTATGAGAGTCAATGATCAGGAGGTTACTTTTAATGTTTTAGATGTTATAAAGTTCCCTAATGATTCAGTTGCTGTGGGCATTATGGACAACATAGTTATGGAAGATATGGAAAAATTATGTAGTAGTTGGGCTGATGATGTTGATTGTGTGCTTGAAGAATCCAAGCTTAGTAATGGTGAGGAAGAGAATGAGACTGTAGCTGAACTACAAAGGAACTCGAGGTTTAGCAGATTTGGGCAGAAGTTTGAGCTGCTTGATCAAGATGAAAGGGATTTGAAACCAGTCAAGCCATCTCTTGAAGAACCTCCAATGCTGGAGCAGAGGGCTCTGCCTAGCCATCTTAAATATGCATATCTTGGGGAAGAAGATATTCTGCCTATTATTATCTCTTCAACACTTTCTGAAAAAAGAGAATAACAACTGCTGAAGATAATCAAGCAACATAAGAGAACTTTTGGTTGGAGCATTGTCGATATCAAGGGAATTAGCCCTTCAATTTGTATGCATAAAATCTTGTTTGAAGATGATTGTTGCAACATTGTTGAGCATCAAAGAATACTTAATCTAGCCATGAAAGAGGTTGTCAAAAAGGAGATTTTAAAATGGTTGCATGTTGGAATAATTTATCCAATTTCGGATAGTGAATGGGTGAGTCATGTTCAATGTGTTCCAAATAAAGGTGGAATGACAGTAATCAAGAGTCAAAATGATGAATTGATATCTACAAGAACTGTCATTGGTTGAAGGATTTGCATGGACTATAGAAAGCTCAACAAAGCCACAAGAAAGGATCATTTTCCTTTGCCATTCATTGATCAGATGCTAGACAAGTTGGCTAGAAAGGAGTTATATTGTTTCTTAGACAGATATTCTGGGTATAATCAGATCGCAATTGCACCAGAGGATCAGCCCAAGACTACATTCACTTGCCCTTATGGTACTTTTGCTTTTAGAAGGATGCCATTTGGGCTGTTTAATGCGCCAACAACCTTCCAACGCTGTATAATGTCCATATTTTCTGATTTAGTGGAGGATTGCATGAAGATTTTCATGGATGAATTCTCGGTATTTGGAGACTCGTTTGAAGCATGTTTGAAGAATTTGGAAAGAGTACTAAAAAAATGTGAAGAGACTAACTTGATTTTGAATTGGGAAAAGTGTCATTTCATGGTATAAGAAGGCTTAGTTTTAGGCCATAAAGTCTCACAAAAGGGGATAGAGATGGATAGAGCTAAAGTGGTTATTATTAAGCAACTACCTCCCCCCAAAAATGTAAAGGAAATCAGAAGTTTCTTAGGTCATGTTGGGTTCTATAGAAGATTCATAAAGGACTTCTCAAAAATTGCCAAACCTTTGTGTTCTTTGCTGGAGCATGAAAAGAAATTTGATTTCACCAAATAATGCCATATTGCGTTTGAAACATTGATGAAGGCCTTAGTATCAACACCTATAATTGTAGCTCATGATTGGTCCTTGTCATTTGAGCTTATGTGCAACGCAAGTGACTATGTTGTTGGAGTTGTGTTGGGGCAGAGGGAAGGCAATCTTTTTCATCCCATTTACTATGCAAGAAAGACCTTATGTGATGCGCAACTCAACTACACCATTACGGAGAAAGAATTACTTGTTGTAGTTTTTGCATTTGATAAGTTTAGAGACTACCTTATAGGGACCAATGTGGTGGTTCACACTAATCATTCAACCATCAAGTATTTGGTTTCAAAGAAGGACTCAAAACCAAGGCTTATAAGGTAGATTCTACTCTTGCAAGAATTCGACTTGGAGATTATTGATCGAAAAGATTGTGAAAACCAAGTTGCAGATCACCTCTCAAGGCTTGAAAATGAAGAGTTTACTCAAGGCAATGTGGAAATTAAATATGTATTCCCTTATGAGAAAATACTTGCAATGAATCATCAAGAATGCCCATGGTTTGCTGATTTTGCTAACTACTTGGCATATGGCATTCTACCTCCTGACCTTTCTAAGCAACAAATGAAGAGATTTTTGTATGAAATGAGATTTTATTTCTGGGATGACCCATATTTGTACAAGCAAAGGGCTGATCAAATTTTGATAAGATGTGTATCTGGTGAAGAATGCTCCAACATACTTCAGCAGTGTCATGCAGCACCCTATGGTGGCCATTTTGGTAGGTCAAGAACAGTAGCAAAAGTCCTTCAATCTTGATTTTTCTGGCCTATTGTCTTCAAGGATGCTCAAGAGTTTTCCAAGTCATGTGAAAGTTGTCAAAGGATGGGTAATATTTCAATGAAGCATGATATGCCTTTGACAAACATTTTTAGAAGTTGAACTTTTTTATGTATGGGGAATTGACTTCATGGGGCCATTCCCTCCTTCTTTTGGCATGAATTATATTTTGGTAGCTGTGGATTATGTTTCCAAGTGGGTGGAAGCTTGAGCTTGTTCTACAAATGATGCCAAGGTGGTCGTGGAGTTTTTACAAAAGAACATCTTTACTAGATTTGGAACCCCAAGATGCCTTATTGGTGATTAAGTCACACACTTCGTGAATCGATTGGTGAGTTCTTTGATGAAGAAATATGGAGTTAGACATAAGTAGCCACTGTTTATCATCCACAGACAAATGGCAAGCTGAAATATCCAATAGAGAAATCAAACAAAAACTAGAAAAATCAGTTTGTCCTAGTCGAAGAGATTGGTTTTTAAAGTTGGATGAAGCGTTGTGGGCATACCGCACAACATTCAAGACCCCTCTGGGTATGTCACCTTATAGGTTGGTTTTTGGTAAGACTTGTCACCTACCTTTGGAGCTGGAACATCGTGCTTATTGAGCCATCGAAAAGCTAAACATGAACTTGCAAACAACTTGGGATCAGAGGAAAATGCAATTGCTTAAGCTTGAAGAACTTAGAAAGTTTTCTTATGAAAAAGCCAAGCTATACAAAGAAAAGGTCAAGAAGTGGCATGATCAGAAAATCCATAAAAGAGAGTTTCGACCAAACTAATAGGTCTTGTTCTACAACTCCAGACTCAAACTCTTTCTTGGCAAGTTGAAATCAAGATGGTCAGGACCATTTAAGGTTGTCATAGTTTATCCTCATGGGGCAATTGACTTGGTGAATGAGAAGACTAATGATGAGTTCAAAGTAAATGGTTAGAGATTGAAGAACTACTGGGGATCAGAACTAGATAGAAAACGAGTGGGAATCTCATTCCACCATCATAATTAAGCATTGGCAAAGTCAGGCTAAAGACTTAAAAACAAGCGCTCTTGGGAGGCAGCCCAGACCTTTTTGAATTCATTTTCCTTTGATTTTTAATTTAGCATTGTGTGTTTTTTGGGGGTTTTTTTTTTTACTAATTTCAGTGTGTTTTTTTTTTTGTATTTTATGTTTCCAGGAATGAAGAACAACCTCTTGTTTAGAATCAAGTTTTGAACTGAGTGCATGTAGTTGTTCGAGCGTTGTTAAGAATGCTACAACATGGAGGGACACCATAAACTTCAAATATTTCACTAAGTGTAATGCCCAATCCACGTCAGCAGTAACTTTAGGTTTTTTTACACTAACCTAAAAAGTGGGATTTCACCCTTTTCTGCTGCTTCATCACTTTATTCTCTAAAATCAGTCCTCACACTCTCACTATTGACGCTTTTGCCTCCGATTTTCACTCCTCAGCATTCACTATCATCCCAGCACTTTCCTCTCAAGTTTTCACCATTACTTAGACCCCACTACACCACTACATTATCCATATTATCCCCTTGAAAACCTATATAAACACTTGCCTTCACTTTGCTACAACATTCACAACAACTCTTGCACTATCATTTCAAAACACCTTCACCATGACAAAGAAATCAGCTCCAAAGACCCCTCTCATTCACACTACCCCGAAGAAATTCATGACCACCGAAGCAGAAAAGAAATATGAGGACGTGGTCTGACCGAAAAACTTGCTGCTCAAGAAGGGTTTCGTCCTGTCGAAGACCAAAGATATGGTTTGCCCCCATACATCGAAGACGTACTGCAGCATAGGCAATGAAAAAATTTTGCTGCTCCTCCTTCACATCCAATCGTGCCTCTAGTGAAGGAATTTTAGGCAAATCTCACAACCTATGACCAAGTGTCTATCACGGTAAGAGGAGTGAAAATGGCCTTGACCTCTAAGGTGTTCAATGAGGTGTTTGGTTTGAAAGACACGAAAGATGATTTTCCAAAGTTGGTTGAGGAGCCCTCAGAGGAGTTGCTGAATGAAGTCCTCAAGGTCATCACAATTCCTGGAACTAGCTAGACAGTGACCAAACAAAATACGAGAACAGTAAAGTGTTAATCTCTCTTGCCGATCACCAAGGTTTGGTGTCACTTTCTCAAAAATAGAATTATGTCTACAACCCATGACACCACTGTCTCTGTTGATAGAATGATTTTATTGTATTGCATTATGAGTGGCAAGAAGATAAATTTGGGAAGTATTTTGGTAAATGAGGTATGTTTTTTGGCCATGAAAAGGCCTGGTAAGCTGTTCTTTCCGTCCTTGATAACCACTTTGTGTAAGCGCTTTGATGTACCCTTCAAGGAAGATGAAGAAATAGTCTTGAACAAGGGAGCGTTTACAAACTATTTGATTGAAAAGGTCGCTAATGATGCTGAGTTTAGAGCACCCAAAGCTGGACCCTTTTCTCAACCAAGTACAAGTGCGCCAGCAAGTGGTAGCACTACTGACATTGTTCAAACCCTGCCAATCCTTGACAAAATCTTGCCTCGCTTGAAACATATAGAGAAGCAGTAAGTGACGTTGTGCAAGTACCTGGAGGCTAGGGATTTAACTCTAAAGGAAGCACTGATGACTAACTTCACAAAACTTTTTCCCCAATTCCCTAAGTTTCCTGACGAATTGTTTCAAGAATGGTCTTTTGTAGGTCCCTCTAATGCGCCCGCACTGGACTTATTTGAAATAAATAGTGATGAGGAACCCCTGGTTCGAAAGATAGCTAATATAAGGAAAGGAAAGGCAAGTAGTCGAGCAAAGAGTCTACAATCCCCTCAACAGAGAATGTTAATGGAGTGAATCAAGAGGCACCAATTGATGTTGAGGAGTTACTGGATCCTCAGACGTTTGTTGACAAATATGTGGAATCTTTGGGATTGTCCTTTGCTGCTGAGTAGGTGCCAGCACAAGCAGAGCAAACAGAACCAGCACCTGCTCAAGCAACAGATGAACCTGTCACAGTGCCTTAGAAAGAAAACCCTATTGACCCTATTCCACATGAATGAGACATTGAGAAAGAAGCTGAGCTAACTCCTGCAAGGGTTGATCAAGGAAATGAAGCTGACAAAGGAAAAGAGTCATCTTTGTCCGATGATGATCTGAAACTACTGGCCGAACTCTCATCCAAAGTCAATAAGAGAAAGAGAGGAACATCCTCAAAAGGAGAGTTCGTGCTCAAATGTCATCGATCAGAGAGGAACTTGAACAAATGAGGGAGTTCTTCATCCATCTTATTTACTATTCATATGTTATTTTCTTTACTTTACTGTTATTGTTTTATGTTCTAGGTTTTACTTGTTTTGTTGTGAGGACACAACAACCTTCAAGTTTGGGGGTGTTGTTGTCTAGTGTTTAGTAGTTTAAATTTTCGCAATCTTTTGTTATTCTATTTGTGTTATTTGAAGAGAATCAATGGAAATACCTTTGCTTTATCCTTTGTTGATCATTGAAAGTTTGATGATGCCTAATGATGCTGCCGCAAGCTGAGCATTATTTTTTATTGTGACAAATTTGAAAATTTTTGAAAATTTTAATGCACAAATGAAATCTGAAGTATTGGTTTTGAAGCAAGCCTCTGAGGTATGTTTGTCAATAGGGAGAGCCTAGGAAACTAGCTAAGTTGGATAAACCTTTAACATAAGATTCAAGTAGGAAACTTAAGAAAGGTCAAAGGGATAGCATTAAAAATATAAGTATCAAGCTTATGGGGGGAAGACTTTAGTATTAGCATTTTGTGTCCTGTTTTATGTTTGAACAATAAGCTTAGGAACACTTCAATGTCCTGCATATCCAAGTATCCAGGAACCCCATGGTGTGTCAACTATTGAAGAAATGATTTGTAGAATAAAAGTGGTTGTGCCGAGTGTCGAGTGCTGAGGCATAGTTAATAGCAATCTGAAGCAATTCATGGCCAAGTTGCTAGAAGTGCCCATGAACCCCATGGTGTATCAGTTATGCAAAAAAGCTATGAAATTGTGGAAGATTTCCCAAAAAAAAAAAAAGCAAAGTCATTTCAACCTTTTTAAAAAAAATAGAAGAAAGGAGAAAAGTGAATAAAGTTAGTTGAATAAAAGTCTTCCAACAGAACCCCTATCTTCTTGAGATAGCCTGTGTGCAATGGCAGTCCCTTAGCCTTGTCCTCTAAATAATTTTGCTTATGTCTTGTGGAGGAAGGATTGAAAATTTAGTAATGGTTCCATGCAACTAGGCTTAAGGATCTTTGATTAACTAATCTCATGAATGTTTTGAAAAATGAATTGTGATAAAAAAAAGTATGATTTCAAATTGTTGAAGAACTTAAATGATTGAACACTAAGCTGTGGTCCTGAAAGCTAAGAGCTAGTAAAGTGGCAGCATAGGGTGAAGCATAGTGTTCCCATGATTTCTCTTCTTGTGTCTTTAATTTTTGTTTGTATAGTTTAGTTTACATTGCTTGAGGACAAGCAAGGTTTTAAGTTTATGGGTGTTATAACTCTTGTAAAAAAAGTTATCATAGACCTAATCTAGGATCTTTGCTATAGTTTTTATATCTAATTTAGTTATTTTAGCTTAGTGTAGTTTAATATTTCATGTCTTTACCATTTAGAGTTTGATTGCACTTAAAGATGATAAATGTTACTAGTTTGCTCTAATTTGGTTTAATTTAGTTTGAATTTTCTTAATCATTCGTTTGTAGATTAAAAATCAATCAACTTATCCTCGGATTAAGATGGTTTAAGCTTGAAGACTTGATGCTGTGAACTTTGCAGCAAAGAATGCTGGCGCATAATGCGCCAGATCAGCATAGCAAAAAAACACTTTTGTCCTGCAAAGCTGTTGATTTGTCATGACAAGGACAATCACCTTTTCCGTGCACACAATGAGAGAATGCACAGTGATCAATCTATGAGGGATGACTAATCCTAGTACTGTGCCAAGTGTCAAAAGTTGCCCTATTTTCCCTCATATAAAAGCAAAGTTGAAAGTTTGGAGTAGAAGTCTTCTTTAATCAGAGTGAGAGCCGACCATTGAGGGTAATACTCAAAGAGAAATTACAGAGAATTACAAGAGGAGAAGAAGCCATTTTCAGAGGAAGAGCTAAGCACTCCAAGACTTATTTTTAGCTTCATTCCTTGTGCTTTGTTTTTCTTTGTCCTAAGGACTTTATGGTTGTATCTTCTACTTTGTTTAACTCTCATTTTAGTATGACCTAATTTCTATTAAGTTGGATTTGAGTGTTTGAACTCCTCCTATAATGTTATTTTTACCTTTAATATAGCTTGTGATGGTTACATTTCATTTTAATCAAATGTGTTTATTTGTTGCAATGTTGATTTGGCCATTCAATACTTGTTATCTTGCTTGTTAATTAGATGTTGAGAAGATCTGAGAGATGAGGGAAATCATTTGGTTAATGCAAGCCCTTAGGGTCATACGAGAGTATGAGGAGAATACATAGACATATGGATGCTCCCTTGTACGATTTGTGACAAATTGGGGTTTAAATATGTTTCTTAAGTCTAAATATGCACAAACGTATGTTAGATATAAGCTTAGGAAGCATGCTTGTAGAATGTTCGAGAGAACAGTACAAGATCTTAGGTGTTTGAATCGAGTGAAATGTCATGCTGAGTTAGGCTATAACATTTTCCACAGCATTGCAGTAGAAGGGATTTTACTCAAATCTGACTTACCACTATCTGATTACTGAAATTATTATCCTCTTTGCTCTATTGATTTGGAATTCGTACTTAGGTTTATTTTAGTCCATTACTTCAATTCATTTTACTGTGATTGTTTCATTATTGGTCATTTAGTTTAACACCATCATGTTTTTATTGCTGTTACGATTGTTGGAGCATCAATTGAGACTAACTAGTTTTACAATCCTCGTGGGAATGATATTCGATTCTTAGGAATCTAAACTACTTGTCGACCACGTATACTTGCGTGAGCGTATTTTTAGACAACAAACTCACAATTCTTCACTTTGGAATTAAAGTATCGTTTAGCTCGCCGCTGATAAGAAGCAAGCCTCATTTGTGACTTTGCTTGGTGCTTATCAATTAGATCGAGCTTTAGCCTTCCTAGGGAATCATTCAGATCCTCATCAAAAACCTCTCGCCTAAACATCTCTACCCTAACTTTGACTGGTGCCATTGCCTTGTAACTATAAGCAAGTGAAAAAGGGGTTTCACCTATCGATGTCCTTGCCATGGTTCTGTAAGACCGCAATACTTCGGGCAAATCATCTGCCCATCTTTCCTTCAAAGCATCGAGCTTTTTCTTCAGAGTATGTTTGATCACCTTACTTACGACCCAAACTTGCCTATTTGCTTGAGATCGATACACAGCCGAGAAACTCCTTTTAATCCTGAGCCCTTCATAAAATGAAATGAATTCCTCACTGTTGAACTGTTTTCCATTATTGGTGATAATGGTATGTGGGAGCCCGAATCTAAAAATGATGTTTTTTTTAGACAAAGTCTTTCATTCTGTTCGACGTCACAGTATTTAAGGGCTAGACCTCCGCCCACTTAGTGAAATAATCGATTGCGACTACTAGGAACTTGACTCTGCCCTTGCCTTGAGGTAGTAAGCAAATTAAGTCGAAACTCCAAACTGTAAAATGCCAAGGGCTGGTCAATGTTTTAAGCTTTTGAGATGGTGCTCGCGGGATATCAGCAAATCTTTGGCATTTGTCACACTTTTGAACAAACTCCGCATCATCTTCATATATAGTCGACCAGTAATATCCCTAGCGTAGTACTTTGTATATTAAGGCTCTCCCTTGGGAAGTGATTTCCACATATACCTTCATGGATTTTTCAGAGGATATAGTTCGCATCCTTCTTATTTACACATCTGAGTAGCGGGGTGTCATAATCTCGCTTATACAGATTCTTATTGATCAAGGTGTAGCATGCTGATTTTGTCTACAAAGCTTGTGCGTCATTTCTAACTTCTGGTACTTCACATCCTTCAAATAGGAGATTATAGGATCCATCCAACTAAAAGGTTGAGCTATCTCCATCAACATTTCCTTTGTCGGGCTTATACTTGACTTTTGAAGGACCTTGACTGGGATTGGGTCCGCAACTTCACTGCTCATTAACGAAGCCAAGAAAGCTAAAGCGTCAGGAGTAGAATTCTGCTCTCTGGGGATTTTATGTACATTGTGGCTCTTAAAAGAAACTAATACATGTTTTACCTTCTTAAGATAGGAAATCATTCTGCCTTCTTTGGCTTGATACTCTCCAGAAATTTGATGCACCATGAGCTGAGAGTCATTGAAAATTCTAATCAACTCCGCTCCCATTTCCTTGGCTAGTTCAATCCCTGCCAGAAGGGCCTCATATTATGCCTCATTGTTCGAGGCGGTGAACCCGAATCTAACCGCAGCTCGAAAAAACTTTCCCTTAGGGCTCTTAAGCAACAGTCCGACTCCGGCCCACTTTCATTGGACGATTTATCCACGCATAACTTCTAGTGCCATGGTGACTCCATTTCTGCTACCATTGAAGCAACAGTCACTTCGCTACTTGATTTAGTGGAGCTTATTTATTCTCAGGGATGGTAAGAGAACTCTGAAATGAAATCGGCAAGCGTTTGCCCCTTGATCGCCGTTCTAGGGAGATATTTGACATCATGCTGGCTTAGCTCTAATGCCCACTAAATTAATATGCCCGACGCCTCAGGCTTCTGTAACATTTTTCTCAAAAGAAAATTTGTCAACACATGGATATTATGAGCTTGGAAATAAGGTCTCACTTTCTTGAGACTACGATCAGTGCTAAAACGAGCTTCTCCATCTTCGGATACCTTGTCTCCGCGTCAACCAATCTCTGGCTCACATAATAGATCGGCCACTGAACCCCCGACTCTTCCCTTACCAATGTTTCGCTCACGGTGAAAAAAGACATCACCAAATACAATAAGAAGGGCTCGCCGAAAATAGGCTTGGACAATAATGGGGGTTGGCCGAGGTGTTTTTTGAACTCCTGGAATGCCTTTTCGCATTCCTTGGTCCACACAAACTTTTTATTCCCCTTCAACGTCTCGAAGAAAGGCAAACATCTATCCATTTGCTTTCAAGACAAACGGATTGAGTGTTGCTACTCGCCCAGTCAAACTCTGAACGTGCTTGGTTTTCGTTGAACTTTGCATGTTCAGTAAAGCTTGAATTTTGTTAGGGTTAGCCTTGACTAGTGCCGAAAAAAGTAACCCTTAGCTGGGACTAGCTCGGCCAGGCCATGGGGTAGGGCCAAGTTAGCCTTACCCAGTGTTACCAATTCGGGCGGTCTAGGTTGTGACACCCCGTGTCACGGAGTAATTATTTGGAGTTAATTTAATTGCTTTTGGGGGCTAAACTGCAGGAAATGGAAAGTATGGGGGCTTAAGGGAGATTTTCATGGATTAGTATATAAAGGAAGAAATATTTCATTTCTCCCCCATTCTTCTTCTTTTCAACGTTGAAAGTGTGAGTAGAGAGAGAAAAGGGTGTTCAAGCTAGAAAGAGAAAGTGGAGATTTGAAGAAATTAAGCTTGGATTCAGTCAATTGGTAAGATTATACACCTATTCATACATCAAT
>WYDK02036000.1:0-19301 GCA_009867345.2 Toxicodendron radicans | reverse complement strand
CTCTCTCTACTCTCTCTTTCAACGTTACAAATGAAGAATGGGGGAGAAATGAAATAATTCCTCCTTTATTTACTAATCCAGGAAAATCTCTCTTAAGCCCTCCATGCTTTCAATTTCCTGCAGTTTACACCCCAAAAGCAATTCAATTAACGTCAAATAAATGCTCCGTGACACGGGGTGTCACAGTAGCGCCAATCTATAAGCTACCTTTCCCACTCACTATAATACTTCAAAAGGTTCGATGTATCTTGGAGCAAGTTTTCCTTTCTGCCAAACCGAAAAACAAGTTTGTAAGGGGAAATCTTAACAAACACTTTATCTCCCACTTTAAATTCCATGTCTTTTCTCTTTAAATCTGCAAAACATTTCGTTCGATCTTGGGTTTGTTTCATTCTGTTCCTTATCAACTTGACATGTTCTATCATCTTTTGAGTCATTTATGGCCCAAGAGTTGTGTTGTGAAATCTGCAAGTGCACGGAATCGCACAAGTAATATAATGGAAAAGTCCAAATATCGTACCCAAGGGAATTCTATTATCAAATACCAATTAAACTATCGTATTACTATTTGACCAATTCGAAGTTTTATCGAGAGGAATTTAAACTTAGAACAAACAACTAAATTTAAACAAACTAATTGATAAGAAATATGCTCACGATACTTTGAAATGTCATTCAGAATAAACAACCTAGGGCATAGACTTCACACCAATTCTTTCTCATATGTGTTGATGACTTGCATTAATCCCATTAACTCTTCCTAAAGGTCAGATTCCCTAACTTTCCAACAACTCTCTCTTGAACAATTATCGAATTAACTCATAATTACCCGAATTATCTCTAATCAGATTTAAGCAATAGAAGATCATTAAGTTCTATGGATTCTACCAAAACCTCATAGATCGCGGTAACCTATCTCTAGAGTTCGCTCAACCTACGACTCTACTACCAACGACCAACTAAGTTTCATCTCTCGATCTAAACCTAGTTCATTAATTCATTCAATCCCAGGATCCTTTAGAATCAAAAGCAATAAGAACAATAATAAAGCTTAGGCTAATCTCAACGAAATTAATACAATCCATGCAATCACATACTTAGGAAATTTGGGTCCTAGAACACAATTTAGTTCATGCTTAGAGAGAAATAAAAACAAATCATTTTATTAATTATAAAGAGTAACATGATCACCGAAAAGTTTAAAGGAAAACCTCACTATGTTGGATCAAAACCAATTCAGAATTTCTTATTTCTTGATAATCTCCCTTGTGCAGTCCCTTCTCTCTTTTCTAAGGTCCAAAAACCTAAAGTCTTTTTTTTTTCTTTTTAATTCCATTCTAAGGTTTACAACACGCGCCTCCTCATTTTCCTATTAGTCTTGGACTCATTAAAGTCCTTTTAAGTCTTTAAAACATGCAAAAATGGAAAAATTTGAAAAACATAAAATCCGTGACTGTGACCTGGCATGATAGCTTCTGGACAGGTTGTGTTGCGACATACATGCTTCTGCCTTTCTTCATCAAGGCTCTTTCTCAGCTCTTCAATGACATCAACGTTTAACCCTGAAATTGATCGATTTAGTAACAATTGTGAACATATAAATTGTAGCTATTTGAATCAGCTTTACAACGGTCCAATATGTGTTTCAATCCGACATCTACAGCTTGAGTTATAGTTAGAACACGGAAGCTTGCTCAAACTGGGTAATCCAGCATACCCTTCCAAATTCATAATTCCATAACTTCTTCAATTTAGCTCCGATTCTCGATCCGTTTGATCCTACGCGGTATTCACTCTTTCACACATATGCTTTTCCATCAATGCCACATTTCTCTCATTCAGAACCTGAAAATACAAAAAATACCCCTGTGATCCCATACAAGATATTCATGAACAATAATAATAAATTCAACTGTTAAAACCCCATTTCCCCATTAAATATCCTCATGAACCAGTAAGTATTTGAGTATTTTCAAGCTCTCATAAAAAACCCCAACTAGCTCTTGCTAGTCCTTAGCAAGCTAAGCGATAAAACAAAATTTAAAGATAGAAAATCAAAAATAAAAACCTAAATCTAATTTATTCTAAACCACTTCCGTAGATTGACACGGTTGCATTTAGCATATGCAACAAGTCTTTAAACCCCTAGGCGGCCTTAGTTGGATGAGTTGTAGTCTCGTGAGGGTTTCTAGCGATGTACCCACAAACAACTCAACTAATCTAACCTAACCTAACCTAGACTCCAAAATTAAAAACAAACAAATACTAATAAAAACAATAATTCCTGGATCAATTCATATATTCGTCTCAAAAATTGCTTTTACACATAACAAATAGAATAATTAAAATTCACCCAAGCCCAAAGATAATACCAGCATCAATTCCATTTTTGTAATCGACCCTTAAACACCCATACAACCACAAACCATTAATCCAAAAACTTGGATGATTTTATGCATAACATTCATAGACAAAGAATTGATCTCTAGTATTCGGGTTATGAATCAAGCATGAATCATGGAATCAAACTCCATAGGCTCACTTTTCAAACCACTCTCCACTAATGTAGAATTACACACTACCTCAGATCAATAACTCTTTATAAAGGTTGTAACGTTAGGCTAGGGTATGAGTTATGAAAAAAAAAAGGAATTAAACCAAAATTAAGAGACTAAAATCCTCGTTCCTTCTCATCATTATCACACCAACATGCATACACCTCCCATTTTCACTCAACCTCTTTCCAACCTTTATTGAGCTCTCATTTTCAACACTAATACAAACCCACTTGCACATTTTCACATTCTCGCAATATGCTTCTCAATGTTCACTTCTTCCTCACTTTTTCTTTTCTTCTTTTTCTTTCAAAGTTTTCTTTTTTTTTATTCATTTTTTTTTACAATAAAAAAAAATTGTAAGGAAGAAAGGAACATACAACCCACCTTAACCTTCTAAACACTCCATAACCCCCAACCTAAATTTCACAACTCTGCACCCTTACTTGTTAAAGCACTTTCACCAAGCTTGCGCTAGGATTAAGTCTCTTCAAAATTACATGGTAGGAATGTGTTTTAGGCTCATAATCAAGGTAGGTTAAATTAAGCTTAATGGAAGAAGAACAAGACTAACAATGTGTCTAAAATGGCTCAAAGGGTTAACTAGTGATAATAAAATTTAAGGTCGGCTTGAAAGGCCCAATCGATCCAAAAATAGCCTAAATCATTTCCTAAGTAGTGTGACATCTAGGATTTCATCTCAAGTGGTCATCAAATAAGTTTTAGAGTTTGTTGAGATCACAAAATGTCTATGAAAAATTTACACATGAAACTTGTCTAAGCATTTAGACTAACCAACTTTCATAGAACACACCATTATGGTCTCAAACTAGACGAAATCAACATTCACAATTATCCTTAAACCAAAGAAAAATTTAATGTCTTCTAAAAGCTACATGTTATACCAATCAAAGTACTATCATTGACATACAATTTAATCCAAGAATTTAACAAAAATCAAACAAAACAAAATAATTTTTTTTTTAAATTCCCGATAAATCCATAAATTTCAAAATTTTGGAAGAAACTTCCCCTTACCCCCAACCTAAAATCTACATTGTCCTCAATGTACAAATGTAAACAAAAGGCAATAGAGAAACATAAATTTTACCCCCCTTTTGCAATATTGAAGGGCAAAAATGCAGCCAATTTGGTCATCCTTCTCATTTCCTTCCATTGTGGCTATTTAAATCCTATCAAAACAAAGAAACTTACAATGCACCTTATCGGCAACACACATCACTCATGAAACTTATGAATTAAAAGAAAACACAACCTCAAAACTATTTAAACTAAACGAAAAAAATAATTAAACACACCTTAAAACTAACACCTATAAAAGTAACAATTTAATTAATAAAAGAAAAAAAATTCAGAATAAAATAAAATAAACAACTTTGGTTGCTTACCAAGAAACGCTTGGTTAAAGCCATAACTTGACTCTTCTACTTCTTCAATCCGGGTTGTCAAGGAAAATCCAAGCCCTTTTATCCTTAATTCTACCATACACAGAAGACTTCAATCGTTGTTCATCTACCCTCTCAAATTCAACCTCTATAGTCCTAGAGTTGACTACACACTTTTCTAAGGGTGGACTAGGGTAGTTTTCTCCTAAGGTTTCCGCTACTTTGTCATCAAGGATACTAATCTCAAAGCAAGAATCAAACTCTCATGGATATTGAATAACATCAAACACATTAAACTCCACTTGTTCATCCTTCACTCTTAGAATTAGTTTTCGTTGGTGTACATCTATTAAGGTCCTACTTGTAGCTAGAAAAGGTAGCCCTAATATTAAAGGTATGTTCTGATCTTCTTCCATATCAAGAACTATAAAATCTATTGAAAAAAAAATTTATCTACCTTTATTAAGACATCCTCCACCACTCCCTCAGGATATGTTATGGATCTATCCGCCAATTGAAGATGAACCGTGGTTAGTTTCACCTCTCCTAAGCCAAGTTTCTTGAAAATAAAAAATGACATCAATTTAATGCTAGCTCCTAGATCACATAAAATTTTATCAAAATAAAAACTACCAATTGTGCAAGGAATATTAAAACTCCCTGGATCTTTTAATTTCAGTGGTAGTTTCTTTTGAAGCAATGCACTACATTCCGCGGTGAGCATAACCCTCTCGTGTTCTTCAAACTTCTTCTTCTTGGTGAGAATCTCCTTTAGGAACTTTGCATATTTTGGCATTTGTTCCAACATGTCTACAAATGGAATATTGATGTGTAAACTCCTTAGCATGTCCATGAATTTACCAATTTTCTTGTCCATTTTCTGTTTTTGCACTCGGTGGGGATACAGGAGAATTGCTTTGTCCTTCAGCCCACTTTCACCGGTTTCTACCTCTATGTCGCGGCATGACTACCTCTGTTTGCTTCTATGCCGTGGCATGACCATTTCTGCCCAGTTTTTCCAATTCTGAATTTTTTCCTTCTTCGTCTTCATTTTGTGGTCCTTTCAACTCTTTACCACTTCTCAACATAATGGCATTGACCCTCTCCTTCGGATTTTTCTCCGTATCACTGGGTAATGAACCTTGAGCTCTTCTCTAAAGCATGTTATGTATTTGGCCTATTTGCATCTCAAGGTTTCATATGGAAGCCGATTGATTCTACAACAAGATTTCATTTTTTTCAAATCTCTTCCCCGACTCCTTCATGAACTTAGTGAGTACACTCTCCATGTTGGATCTATTCTCTTGCGGTTGAAAACTTGGTGGTTGTTTGTGCTCATTATTATTACTCCATGAGAAGTTCGGATGATTGCCCCATGCTGGAGTGTATGTGTTAGAGTATGGATTCCCTTGCCCTTGTGAAAATTTATTCACATAGTTGGCTTGCTCAGGTTGGGCGAAAGGATTCCCCACTTGACAATCTCTGGATGCATGGTTCCCTGCACAAAAATCACAAGTTAGTGAAGAACAATAAGATTCAATGGCATTTACCTTTAAAGAAACTCCCAATTGTTTTTGGATGGCTGCAAGTTGAGTGGACAGTGTAGTGTAGTTGTCAACGTCATGCACTCCCATTGCTTTTCTTGGCATGTTTCTTTCCGAAGATCTCATGTAGTTATTACTCACCACACTTCAATCAAGTTGTATGCTTCTTCAAGTGTCTTGTTATTCAGTGCTCCTCCGCTTGCAGCATTAACCATAACTTGTGTATTTGGAATCAACCCATTGTAAAACATCTGCATTTGTAACCAAATTGGCAACCCGTGGTGAGGACACTTCCTTAGTACATCTTTGTATCTTTCCCACGCTTCATAAAGTGATTCCATGTCTTGTTAGTAGAAGTTTGTGATATCACTTCTCATCTTTGTAGACTTGACAAGTGGGAAATACTTGGCAAGGAAGACACTCATTAATTCTTCCTATGTAGTGATTCCTCTAGGTGGCAATGAAATCAACCAAGCTCTAGCTTTATCCCTAAGAGAGAAAGGGAAAAGCCTTAGCCAAATTGCGTCATCTGAGACTCCGTTATGTTTGAAGGTGTCACACAGTTCTAAAAAGCTTGCAATGTGCAAATTCGGATCATCACTTGGCAACCCTCCAAATTGGACTGACTATTGGATCATCTGGATGATGGCTGGCTTAATCTCAAAGTTATTAACTGGAATCGGAGGCTTCCTTATGCTAGAGACATTCCCTTCAATAGTAGGGCTCGAATAATCCTTTAATGATCTTTGAGTAACCACATTGTTCCTAGCAGCATTATCTCCATTCACATTGTTTCCATGACCCTCTTCCTCGTTTCGCACTTGATTAGGAATGCGCGTGCAATCTCCCATTCGAATTTCTTCTTGAGTGTTTCTTTGCTTCCTTACTTTTCTCAACTTTCTTATTGTTCTCTCGATTTTAGAATTGTAAGGATCAAGTTCTATGCCTTTAGAACGTAGACTCTCTAGGACCTATAAGCCCAAAAAAACTTGAAACCAGAAATTAGAAAAACTAAAATAAAAACAAATCAAATTAGTAACTAGATAGTTCGTATTGATATTGATAAAACTAGAATTCCCCGGCAAAGATGCCAAAAACTGTTTTGGGAAATCCGCAAGTGCACGGAATGGCACAAGTAATATAATGGAAAAGTCCATATATCGTACCCAAGGGAATTCTATTATCAAGTACCAATTAAACTATTGTATCACTATTTGACTAATTTGAAGTTTTATCGAGAGGAATTTAAACTTAAATCAAACAACTAAATTTAAACAAACTAACTGATAAGAAATATGCTCACGATACTTTGAAATTTGATTCAGAATAAACAACCTAGGGCATAGACTTCACACCAATTCTTTCTCATATGTGTTGATGAATTGCATTAATCCCATTAACTCTTCCTAAAGGTCAGATTCCCTAACTTTCCAACAACTCTCTCTCGAACAATTATCGAATTAACTCCTAATTGCTAACCCGAATTATCTCTAATCAGATTTAAGCAATTGAAGATCATTAAGTTCTATGGATTCTACCAAAACCTCACAGATCGCAGTAACCTATCAATAGCGTTCGCTTAACCTATGACTCTACTACCAACGACCAACTAAGTTTCATCTCTCGATCTCAACCTAGTTCATTAATTCATTCAATCCTAGGATCCTTTAGAATCAAAAGCAATAGGAACAATAATAAAGCTTAGGCTAATATCAACGGAATTAATACAATCCATGCAATCATATACTTAGGAAATTTGGGCTACATCGTGCCTTAGAACACAATTTAGTTCATGCTTAGAGAGAAACAAAAACAAATCCTTTTATTAATTAGCAAGAGTAACATGATCACAAAAAATTTTAAAGGAAAAATTCACTATGTTGGATCAAAACCAATTCATAATTTATTCTTTCTTGATAATCTCCCTTGTGCAGCCCCTTCTCTCTTTTCCAGGATCCAAAAACCTGTAAGTCTTTTTTTTTATTTTTAATTTCGTTCTAGGGTTTAAAATACATGCCTCCTCCTTTACCAATCAGTCGTGGACTCATTAAAGTCCTTTTGAGCCTTTAAAACACGCAAAAAGGGAAAAATTTGAAAAACATAAAATTTGTGACTGTGTCGCGGCATGATAGCTTTTGGATAGGTTGTGCCACGTCACATTGCCGTGGCATGATAGCTTCTGGACAGGTTGTTCCATGGCACATTTCCATTGCATGATATCTTCTGGACAGGTTGTGGTGCGGCATACATGCTTCTGCCCTTCTTCTTCTTCAAGCATCTTTCTCATCTCTTCAATGACATCAATGTTTAACCCAGAAATTGATAGATTTAGTAAAAATGGTTAACATATACATTGTATCTCTTTGAATCAGATTTACAACGGTTCAAGAAGTGTCTAAATCAAACATCTAAAGCTTGAGTTATAGTTAGAACACGGAATCTTGCTCAAACTGGAGCGTAATCCAACATACCCTTCCAAATTCAGAATTCCATAACTTCTTTAATTCAGCTCCGATTCTCGATCCATTTGATCCTACACAGTATTCACTCCTTTAAACACATTCTTTTCCATCAATTCCACATTTCTCTCATTCAAAACCTGAAAATACAAAACTACCCCCGTGATCCCATACAAGATATTCATGAACAATAATAATAAATTCAACTATTAAAACCCCATTTTCCCATTAAATATCCTCATGAACCACTAAGTATTTGAGTATTTTCAAGCTCTCATCAAGCTACATTCATGGATTCTTTTTCTCCTATCTCATCCCAATATAACAGGGATCTGCAACGCCTTCCATACAGTGTTTCATAGGGAGCCATCTTAATTGTTGACTGGTAGCTATTATTATAGGCAAACTCTATTAAGGGTAGCATATCATGCCAATTAGCTCAGTCCTTAGCATGTCCTCTAAGACCTAAGTAGTCCTCTCAGTCTGGCCATCTGACTGCGGGTGGTATGCTGTACTAAAAGATAATCTTGTACACAAGGCTTTCTGTAAACTAGTCCAGAATGTCAAAACAAATCTGAAATCTCTATCCGATACTATAGTCTTGGGTATCCCATACAGTCTAACTATTTCTCTGATGTAAATCTGAGCCAACTGATTAGAGGTAGTGTTGTCCTTTACTGAAAGAAAAAACGTTGATTTGGTTAATTTGTAACTATCACCCATAGCGCATTATACCCTCTCTGAACTCTCAGAATGCTTGTAATAATTGATATATCCTCCCACTTCCATTCAGGAATATTGAAAGACTGTACCAATCCTGATGGTCTTTGGTGTTCTGCTTTAATTTGTTGACACATCAGGCATCTTGCTACATAATCACCAATATCGTTCTTCATGTCTGGCCACCAATAGCGCTTTTTCAAGTCTTGGTACATTTTAGCTCCTCTTACCAAAACAGGAGTTGTAGTTAATCTTCTCTTTAATTCTTGAAAACTCTTTTCACACGCATCTGACCATATGAAAGGAGTTCCCTGCTTGGTAAGAGCTATGAGGGGTTTAGCCAACTGAGCAAAACCTATTACAAATCGTCTGTAATATCCTGCTAACCCCAAAACGCTTATGACCTTTTTCACTGTTTTAAGTCCTTGCCATTCCAAAATTGCCTCTATTTTATAAGGGTCTACTGCTACACCCTGTTTTGAAATGACTTGCCCTAGAAATGTAACTTGATCCAACCAAAACTCTTACTTGGAGAACTTGGCATACATCTTCTTATCTCTCAACCGCTGCAGCACATATCTTAAGTGTTTTTTGTGTTCTTCTATAGTTTTGGAATAGACAAGAATATCATCAATGAACACCACTATAAATCGGTCGAGACAATATTGAAATACTTTGTTCATCAAATCCATGAAGATAACTGGTGCATTAGTCAAACCGAAGGGCATAACCAAAAACTCATAATGCCCATATTTGGTCCGGAAAGTTGTCTTGGAAATATCATGTTCTGCCACTCTCATTTGATGGTAACTCGGCCTCAAATCAATCTTGAAAATACTATAGCTCCCTTAAGTTTTGGGAAGCAAACACAGCTTTTGAGGAGCATTTTGGATGATGAAAATCAATATTTTGAAGATGGTGATGAAGTTTGAAGAAGTTCAGGATGCATCGGGATCAATTCGAGCCAAGAGGATTGAACATCCAAGAAGAAGGACAAAATTGTAAATTCGACTTCAAAGACAACTCATTGTCGCCTCGGCGACAATCTTTCTGGGATTTCAGCATCTTTGAGTGAGTTGAACTTCGCCTCGGCGAAGTTAGCTTTTCTTCATGTCGCCTCGACGTCAGTTCTTCATCTCCTCGACGAAGGTAAGGTTTCTTCATGTTGCCGAGGCGACGACTGCAAGTATATAAAAAAATTGGCATTTTGCACAGTAATGTGGGTTTTTTCTAGACAAAGAGAAATACATACAACTTTAGGAAATTTAGGGGAAAAACAAGGGGATTCATTGTAAAAATGGTAGATTTAGGATAGTTCATAGTTGTTGATACTCATGTTGATGGAAATGGCTACTATTTTGAGGTTCGTTTTCAGATTCATAGGTAACTAAAACTCTTTGGTATCCAATGTCGCCTAATCCAAGGGCTTGATGTTTTAATTGAAGTTTATTCATTATTTCATTTCGTATATACTCTTGATTTGTTTACTATTTTTATAGAATACTCTTGTTAACGTTTTCAATTGATTATCTTTGATGTTAATGCTTTAATTGATATTGTGAGTGAATATTTGTAACGTTAATTTAAGAGTTGCTTAAATTTGGGTTGGTAATTAGAGTTTGTGCATACGCCCTGCCTTGTATGAAATTATCCCCCTAAATTGCTTTCTTAAATGTTTAATTTGTATTAGTGCATACGCCCTGCCTTTTATAAAATGGTTTCTTTCGAATCATGCTCTTGTGCTTAATGGGTTTTTGATTATCAAGTTAGATTATACGTCGTAGCTAGGTTGGTAACGAAAACACTATATTAATCAGAAACGCCTTACGGTAATATCTTAGTTTCAGTTTTGTGAGCACAACCCTTGAGTGAGAAGTGAAATAATGGTATTTTGATTAATTTCGTCAAGTCAGAAGATTACGGTGAAGTTGGATGTCAAAGCCTTTTTATCAATTTATTACCCTTTACTCTATTAGTTTAATTGTTTTTCCTTCATTGTTCTCATTTTACATTTTTATTTACATTT
The DNA here is from genome assembly GCA_009867345.2 of Toxicodendron radicans. Classification (NCBI taxonomy): domain Eukaryota; kingdom Viridiplantae; phylum Streptophyta; class Magnoliopsida; order Sapindales; family Anacardiaceae; genus Toxicodendron; species Toxicodendron radicans. The sequence goes on along the minus strand of WYDK02036000.1, from coordinate 8,591 downwards.
ATGTTTCATTAGTAGTCATAATTGAATTCATACCAAATTGCTTACATTTACGCTTTTGAAATTAAGGTTTAGTTTTAAGATTAGGAAAACACTTACAAATCTCTGTGGGATCGACCATTGCTTAAGCACACTAAATTGCAATCGCGATTCGTAGACTTGTGAGGTTTTAATTTGACACATCAAGTTTTTGGCGCCGCTGCCGGGGATTTGCTTTAAGTTGCTAGATTTTTCTTATAACGAGAACCTTAGTTTTTGTTAATAGCATTTCATTCATTCTTTTTAATTTCGTATAGATTACATTTATATTTTTTTATCTTTGTGGTGTTCTTCTAAGTTTGTGAATGCAAGGTCGACGATCTCTGGACGAAGAGTTTTTCCCTTACGTCAATAGAGTCGACCATATTGGGAGGAAAATAAGAGTACCTGAACCATCAGAGCACTCATCAAAGTTAGAATCTGATCTTGAGCCAGAAATCACGGAAGACCACATGTTAGCAATGAAGGAGTATGCACGTCCTACCATTGGAACGTCTCCTTCCTGCATCATGCTGAGTAACACCGCATGAAACTATGAGCTGAAGCATATTCACTTTCAGATGGTTCCATCATTTCATGGGATGGCTACGGAAGACCCTTTAACATTTATTAGAGATTTTTACTCACTTGTGCAAACTTTTCCTTTGCAGGGGTTGGCTGAAGATCAATTGCGCACGAGGTGTTTTCCGTACACGCTAAAGGACGCAGCTAAGACATGGTTTATGTCTCTGCCACTAGCCTTACTCACCACATAGGATGCAGTTTATAACAAGTTTATAGGTAAATTTTACTCTCATGCCTAGACGGCAGAATTGCGAGGTAAAATTGCTACCTTTGTTCAATTAGACGGTGAACCCTTTCATAAGGCTTGTGAGCGATTTAAATTGATTTTAGTTCAATGTCACATCATAGATATCCATTAGAAATTTTGAATCAATTTTTCTATGATAGACTAACACAGGCTTGTCAAGCCGTTGTTGACAATGTTGCAGGAGGTGCCATTGGAGAAAAGACAACACAAGAAACCTATGAGCTGTATGAAATGCTCGGCACAAACTCACAATAGAAAAGTGTTAGGGGTAAGACGAGAGGAGTTTATGAATTGAATACTAACACTGAGCTTACCATGCAGGTTTCGGAGTTGACCAAGCAAATGAAAACGATGTGCACAATGATGATGAGCCAGTGAGGTAGCAGTAATGCCAACGAGGTGTGTGTGATATGTAGAAACCATAGCCATGCCACCATGAGTTGCCTATCCAATGAGGGTTGTCCTGAATTTAGGGAGAAGGCGAACATGATGAACTCTTACAACCAAAGGCCTCACAACCCTTACTCAAACAAGTACAATCCTAGGTGGCGAAACCATCCCAACCTTGCATGGAGAAATAACCCGTAACAAGGAGGTTCGGATCACATCATGCAACCAAAGAGACCTTCCTTGGAAGAAACATTGAACAACTTCATTCAAGTGTCCCAACAGACAAATCAGAATTTTGAGAAGCAATTCCAACAACAAGAAGCATCGATCAAGAGGTTGGAGGTTCAAGTTGGACAAATAGCGAAGGCATTGAAAAATATTGCTCCAGGAAAAATGTCAATCCATCATGAGCAAGCAAATGCAATCACAATATTGCGTCATGGTAAGATACTTAATACAAACCTTGATTCTGAAACTAATGAGAACTTATTTGATCATGGAGGAAAAGAATAAGTCAGGAAAAAAGAGACAATTGTCCCTATTCAGGGTGAAGAGATCGATCCTCCATATGTGCCACCAAAGCCATATGTTCCGCTGGTCCCCTTTCTGAATAGACTAAAAAAGAGCACATGGGATAAGTCATTTTCTGATATATACGATGTTTTATCTAAGGTTAATATTAACTTACCCTTGCTGGATATGATCCGGAAAATACCGGCTTATGCTAAATTCTTCAAGGAGTTGAACACGAGGAAGCATAAGTATGGCCTGCATGAGATGGTAATGATGTCGGAAACGGTTAGTGCAGTGTTGCAGTGTAAGTTACAGCCCAATTTGAAGGATCTGGGAAGTTTTATAATCGACATCACTGTTGGTGATAAGAAAAAAAAAAGACAATGTTGGACTTGGGAGCGACCAAAAATCTCATGCCTTACTCAATCTTCAAGCAACTAGGACTAGAAGAGTTGAAACCCACCACCATGACCCTCCAATTGGCTAACGGCTCGGTAAAGCGCCCGAGAGGAATCATAGAAGACATTCTAGTACAAATTGACAATTTAATTGTGCCTGTAGATTTTGTAGTACTGGACATGGAGAAGACATCTGGCCACTATGGTGGATCGCCGATCTTGCTTGGGCGTCCCTTCATGGCCACAACAAAAACAATCATTGATGTGCAAAATGGGAAGTTGAACATGATAGTTTTAGACCAAAGTGTCGAATTTTCTATTTTTAAATCTCTATCTTCAGATTCGGAAGCTAATAAGAGTTTCTTTGTCGAGTCTCTGGACCCCACTGATGTTTCTAATACTTTGTAGGATGAGACAAAAGACTAAGTAAAATCAGCTCCGAATGTAACGCATAGTGAATTCCCTGATCAAGTCGCTAAAAAGAGTGTTGTTGCCTTCCACACCGCACTTCCAAAGATGTCTGTTGTTGAATTGAGAATGTCTCCTTGAAGTGAATGCCAAGCATTCCTTCCAGCTGAACGTTAAACTTGGCGCTTCTTGGGAGGAAACCCAAGCGTTCAATTTTTTAGTGTCGTTTTTAAGTTTTCTTTAGTTCTATTTTGAACTTTAATATTTTTCTTAGTGTATCTTTTGTTTAAATGTGTAACGAGGTTTGCACCTATGTCTTGATTAAGGATGAATTGAGAGATGACAACCAAATGAGCCACATTGCACTTTGAGAGCACATGTCACGATTACATCAGGGGAGTACTCGTTACCCTTTTGTTTTTTCATTTCCTTTGTTTTGATTGCATGACATTGGGGACAATGCCATATCTAGTTTGGGGGTGGGGAAAAACTTCATTTTTCATTTTTTTTTTCTTTTTTCTTTCTTTAGAAATAATGTTTTAGAACTTAGTTGATGTTTATGTTTTGTTTTGTTTTGTATGTTGTGTTTATGCCCAAAAATGAAAAATAGTCAATGATGATAACTGTTTGATAATTTTTATCCTTGGAAATGTGATACATTGCTTTAAGTTAGGTTAAGTTGACTAGGTTTAGCTAGAAATTCTTTGAGTGGTTCAACCAGGACGTTCACTTAGTAGACATGTTTAGAAACATTTTATGTTGGCGTGTGAAGTGTTGATAATGTTGATAGACTCTAGAACTTAGTTGAGAAGTACTTGAGGCGAAATTTTTAGGACTAGACATTGTTGGGATGTGATTTAGGCATTTCTTTGGAACATTTGAGCCTTTCTAGCCGACCCTTTCGAAATCATCCTTAGTCACCCATTTTGAGTTGTTAAAATGTAATAGCCTTGAATTCTTAATAAAAAAATCAAATGACCCAATCCCGTGAGCCAAAAATTTGATCACACCTTCTTGAGAACTTGATTGAATTGTGTTAATGAAAAGCGATAGAGGTGTTAATAAATTGTGGATGGGGGAATAATTAGTTTGTGCGTCGTGACAAGGCATCAAAAGGAAACAACCCAAATTCATTGTAAATGCTTAGCTTATAACAAATAAACACCTTAAAAAAATGGTGTAAATAAAAAAGAAAGCAATAGTTTGGGGGTTGTAAAAAGATGTCTTGAACGAATTGTGAGGAGTTAAAAGAGGTCATTTGGAGAGGTAACGCTTTTTGTGTGGCATAAGGAAATTGAGTTCTCACTAGTTATCTTATTCCTTCTTTGGAGACATCACCCAGCTTTACGTTATAAACTTATTAAGACCTTATTATCCTAACAATGTTGAAACCCTTATTAGTGGAAAGTAGTTCGAAAACTAGGCTTATGGAGTCCATTACCATTTGATAAACTTCACCTTCTAGCATAAAGTAATCCGAGAAGTCAAAAGGTGGATTGAAATGGGGATCACCTACTTAGGGAATGGATAACGAGATTTGGTCGATTAACGACCCGACTTTTTGGAGTGTTAAGCACTTTCCTTGGATAAATCTGTGACAAACTTTGAGACTTGTATTGCAATGCAAATTGGGCATGAATGTTTAGTCATTTTTAGTTTTTGCTTTTGTCATTTTAATTTCAGTTTACATATTTTAATTTTCTTTTATTGAGTGTTCTTGTTTTCTTTGCCTTTGTCGGTTTTATTGTCTTTGCTCGAGGACGAGCAAACCTTTAGTTTGGGGGTATTTGATAATCCTAGTTTTGTAATGCTTTGTACGTAATTTTACTAGGATTATCAGATGCTTTGTGCATAGTTTTGATCATGGATACTGCTTAATTGTGATTATTTTTTGTTTCAAGACAAAACTAGATTTGGGAAGCAAACACAGCTTTTGAGGAGGTTTTTGGACAATAAAAATCAATATTTTCAAGATGGTGATCAAGTTTGAAGAAGTTCAGGATGCATCGGGATCAATTCCAGCCAAAAGGATTGAAGATCAAGGAAGAAGGGCAAAATTGTAAATTCGATTTCAAAGACAGCTCATTGTCGCCTCGGCGACAATCCTTCTGGGATTTCAGCATCTTCGAGTGAGTTGAACTTCGCCTCGGCAACAGTTCTTCATCGCCTTCGCGAAGCTAGGGTTTCTTCACGTCACCTCGACGATAGTTCTTCATCGCCTCGTCATTTTGCACAGTAACATGGGTTTTTTCTAGACAAAGAGAAATACATACTACTTTAGGAAATTTAGGGGAAAACAAGGGGATTCATTGTAAAAATGGTAGATTTAGGATAGTTCATAGTTGTTGATACTCATGTTGATGGAAATGGCTATTGTTTTGAAGTTCGTTTTCAGATTCATGGGTAACTAAACTTACCCTTTGGTATAGCCTAATCCGAGGGCTTGACGTTTTAATTGAAGTTTATTCATTATTTCATTTCGTATATATTCTTGATTCGTTTACTGTTTTATAGAATACTCTTGTTAACTTTGATGTTAATGCTTTAATTGATATTGTGAGTGAATATTTGTAATGTTAATTTAAGAGTTGCTTAAAATTTGGGTTGGTAATTAGTGTTTGTGCATACGCCCTGCCTTGTACGAAATTATCCCCCTAAACTTCTTTCTTAAATGTTTAATTTGTATTAGTGCATACACCATTCCTTTTATAAATTGGTTTCTTTTGAATCAAACTCTTTTGTATTAGTGTATACGCCCTGCCTTTTATAAAATGGTTTCTTTCGAATCATGCTCTTGTGCTTAATGGGGTTTTGCTTATCAAGTTAAACTATACGCCGTAGCTAGGTTGGTAACAAAAACAATAGATTAATCCCGAACGCCTTACGGTAGTGTCTTAGTTTCAGTTTTGTGAGCACAACCCTTGAGTGAGAAGTGAAATAATGGTATTTTGATTAATTTCGTCAAGTCGGAAGATTATGGTGAAGTTGGATACCAAAGCCCTTTAATCAATTTATTATCCTTTACTCTATTAGTATAATTTTTTTTCCTTCATTGTTGTCATTTTACATTTTCATTTACATTTACGTTTAATTTGTAGTTGTAATTGAATTCATACCAAATTGCTTACATTGACACTTTTGAAATTAAGGTTTAGTTTTAAGATTAGGACAACACTTACAAATCTCTGTGGGATCAACCCTTGCTTAAGCACACTAAATTGCAATCGCGATTCGTATACTTGAGAGGTTTTAATTTGACACATCATGTACTCTACCTGTTTCTATGATGGTAACCCCGATAAATCATCTCGAAACACATATGAAAACTCCCGGACCATTGGCACATCTTGGATCTCTGGTCGGGAAGCATCACCTTTGGTCACCACATTAACAATATACCTGAAACACCTTTTTCTTAACATTTTTCTGGCCTTTACACTACTGATCAACATGCTAAGCTGATGACCCTCTCTGAAGCTAAATTTATCTCTATTGTCAAGATTAAATCTAGCTTTATTCTTTCGACAATCAATCTCCATTCCATACCTGTCCAGGAAATCCATGCCCAAAATAACATCAAAGTCGAGCATATCGAATATAATGAAATCCACTATCAACGCCTAGCCATGAATCACTATGTTATCCCCATCAGTAACTCTATTCGAATAGTCTGCCTCGCTGTACAAGGCTTTAAACCTAACCTCTCAATGATCCCATGAATGATGAATGAATGAGTGGCTCCTGAATTTACTAATGCATACAGAGGCACTGAATGAAATAGTAACTGACCGGTAACTGCTGAGGGGCTCTGCCTGACTCTGAGCAACTGTGAACACTCGAGCATTGGTACCTCTTGAGGGTTGTTGGGTAGGTGGCAGAGGGGCTCTGCAATCTCTCATCAGGTGTCTTGGCAATCTACATCTGCAACACTCTTCAGTGTGGCACTTTTCACATTTCATACACGGTGTATACTCAACTGCCATCCGCTTCTTATTCTTCCAGCCTCTCTTATTTTTCTTCGACTGGAACCTCTTCTTATTTCTTGTATCTCTGCCTCCATGAGCCTCATATCTTTCTTTCTGCGAAGCAGTGGATAGAGTACTAGGAGCTGTTGTAGATGAGGTATGCTTGATTAACTTGTTCACAAATACCTCTGTCCTTAGAGCCCCCTCTTATGCCTCATTATAGGTCTGTGGAGGTTGTGCGCCGGTCATCTTGTCTCTGGCTAACTCCTGATTCAATCCATGAACAAACATGTCCATCCTCAACTCCGACGTGCTGACTATGTCTGGAGTGAACCGTACTAAAGAATTAAACTTCATAGAGTACTCTTTTACTGAGCTTGATCCCTGTCACATGTTTATAAATTTTTGCATCTTCTCATACACTATGTTTGCCATCCGGTACTTTGACTCAAACCGTTTCCTGAAATCTCCCCATGTCAAAGTCTCAACATCATGGGTATCCTCCATCAGACCCAAGAAGATCCGGGCATCTCCCTTCAACAAGAAACTGGCATATCTAATCTTCTCTTAATCCGTCATGGGGAATAGTGTTGTGGTACGCTCTACCGTCCTAATCCACTCCTCTGCTACCATCGGATCACTAGTACCTCGAAACTCTGATGGATGATGCTGACTGGGTAATCCATAAATAGGCTCATACGGCTGTTCACTACAACAGGTACAAGGGGTACAACCCTCTCTCTAACGACTTTAGGGGTCGGTGTAACCTTTGGCATCTCGACCCTCCCCGATGCACGTCTCTCCCCGATCATCTCTCAATGCCTGCTCAATCAAGTCATACACCCTCGCCTCATCGAGGGTCGGAGGAGTGGATCTCGATGGGTTAGATGATTCACCCGCATTTTGAATATCCTTACCCTCATTGTTTGCTCGTGTGGTACACCTCATCTAAATGCACGCAACATCACTACCATTAGTATCTAAATCAACTTACTTAATGCAGGTAAGAAAAGAAATAACTTACAAAAACCAGTGATGGTACGTTAACACAGCGGGAGGGGCACACTGTCAACCTTTAATAACCCATCTATCTCCAACAATCATGCTCTAATACCAAAAATGTAATGTTCTTTCTAACTAGGTAAATATATGGGAAATGATGCAATTATGTAATATAAATAACGTATGTTTAAAGTAAACTCATTGTAAAAAATATGTGTGCACGTCTTTCTTTAATTATAAAAGATAAATACAAAAGTATTTACATAAACTTTTTCATTATAATACATGTAACAAAATAACTTAAGTGTCAACAGTGGCCCGTGGTTTCCTAGCCCGTCGACTCCCCAGCCGGTCGTACTTTATTATTACCTGTAAAAACATTAAAGATAAAGGAGTGAGCACTATTTGCTCAGTAAGTAAATCATATTCTACTACTTCTTTTCTCTGTTAATCAATATTGCTTGTCCACTATATCTCTATTGTTTCTCTTATATCACAATTGTTTCTCAGCTTGTACAACCTTTCTCAACATATAACCAACATATAAATCGTAAGTATACAAGTAATCACATGACTTTCTAATAATGTATGCAATATGTTATATGTTTTTCTAGCAATGCACATACTTATGCTCAAGAATAAGGTGTTAAACATTTCTTTTTTTCTTATTCTTTTTCTATTTTTTTATTTTCTATTCTTTCATCTCTTTTCTTTTCTTTTTCTTTCCTTTTCTTTTTCTTTTTCTTATTCTTTCTTTCTTTCTTTCTTTTCTTTTCTTTTGCCAATCGGACTAGTTGAGGCATGGATTTGGAACCCCGGTCTTGTGAGCTTTTCCTAATGCTTTCTTAGTACAGTTCTCATCCACATGCACTCTTACGAACTGTATAATTTTCTTTCTTTCTCAGGCACCGCTCAATTAAGGCAGAGTGCATGTAGGCTATTCTTTCTCTAAGTCGCAATTAAACTAACGCAGCGACGCTCACAGTTTCCACATCGCAACAACCTTCTCTTTTAACTCTTAATAACATTTATAAGTTATTAGAGTATTATAAATTCTTTAATTCTTAT
>WYDK02035975.1:0-19307 GCA_009867345.2 Toxicodendron radicans | reverse complement strand
TGCTTGTTTGTTGGATATCTGTGTATGTTGAAATTAGTTAGATCAGAAAACATGAATATAGACTTTAGGTTTTATCAGTTATCATATGCTGGGTTTTATTTGGTTTTTGCTAAGTTTGTTTGTGATTTGAATTTTGTGGTGATGGTGACGATGACAGTGACATGGCAGATTGAATTGGCTAAGATGTTGATGGAAGATGGAATAGAGTCATTTGTTTGAGCAGTGGGCAGAGCCTGGCGTTGATGACGAGGAGAAAAAAAAGCTTTCTTTGATCAGGTAATTCATTTTTGTTTCTCAATTATATTAATTCTAAGTAATATTCAAAGTTTTCTATCTTAAGTGGTATGTCATCATATGTGTTAATGTATATCATTAATCATATTAGCCCATCATTTGCACATCATTGTCATATTGGAAGAAATATCACTTGGGAGTATTATTTGAATATATTGTATTAATGTTTTTTCTCTTTTCTCTGAGGTTGTTTTTAAGTTAATGAATCACTTCTTTGGAATAAAAGATGCAGACTGCTATGTGTATATATGTATTAATGATCTTTGTCATTTCAAAAAGTGCTAGTTAAGAATTAAATTTCTTAGTAATTTGCATTTGACCAGAATAAATTTTAGGCATTGCTTGTCGACTTTTAAATTTTGTTTTCTATTTAGGGAAGATATGTAGTTCGTGCATTGAAAGTGCTTCAATGTCGAACTTTAGATATTTAAATAGTAGATGACTACAAATGATTCTTGAATTGTCATAGCTGTGGAAATGTGGCCCTTTCATTATATTGAGTTGTGCTTCTATTGAAGAGTGAAATCTGATATAATGTGACCAACAGCCAGCGGGAAGTCAATTGCTTCATCTCCTCTAGAGAAACATATTGCTGTAGAATTTCAGACCATGAATTCTTTGGAACATCCCGAGTCTTTTCTAATGCGAGTCCCGAAAGTGAATCTTCGCTTGGATCAGTATGCAGTGGGAGCAGAGAGAGCTACCAAGCAGTCCTTGACTTTATTGAGATATGTAGACCATGAGCCAGGGACCAGATCTAGTTTGAATGTACAGCATGCATCCTCTTTTGGAGAAGGTGACAAATTAAATAAATGGCTGCGTAATATGACAGCAGTCTCTTCTCAAGCTCATTGTCAGAGTTAATTAGTAGGAAAAGTAAGTCTTCTTCACCTTTTAATGCTTCTTGATATATAGATTTTACTTACTGCTGCTATATCATGTGCTTGTTTTTAAAATGCTAAAGAACTCAATTTCTCTTGGCCAGTCCTGATTGCTAATAGCATCCAGTAATTAATTAAGAAAATTAGGTTTTTCAAGGTGCAGACTATTAATAGCAAATTTAATTGATTTTTTCTTTCATGTTGGAAACATTTGTAGGATAATTCGAGCTTTCTTGGTGGAAGAGCAAAAAATTGTGCAAAAAGTTTTGAAGATCCATAAAGCAAAGGAAAAACAAGCTTCAAGGAGTTAGAAAGTGGGAGTGTCAAAGCAAATTTTTTTCAATTTTAAGAAATGAATGAGAATTTCTTTGTATTAATTTCCCTATTTTTATTGGGTTTGAATTGACAAAATTTCTTAAATTATATATGCATTGTCATTTTACAATCTGTATTCTTATTTAAGCAAATCAGTAATGTTAATACATAGAGGGACAAAATGGTAATTTTAAAAGGTTTCAAATTTTAAAAAATCTCAATTTAAAGCATTATTTTAATAAAAAAAACTGAAGGGATAAATTGGCAATTTTATTTTCATATTAAATTATTTCATATTTAAAAAGTGGGTATATAGGTAATTGTCATGACATAAAATAATAAAAGAATTATTAAGTTAAATAGTAAGGGATATTTTTGTATTTTCAATGAATATAAATTGTAGTTAACGGAACTTACTAATGGAACTGGTCTGTGGGTGGGAAATTGTCTTTTTGAAACTTTTTGGGTTGGGAAAGTGTCATTGGGCCAAACTTGGGTGGGAAAAATTCGTTTACTCTTTCTATGGTGTCTTAAAGGCTAATGCACAAATGAAAATTTTAATTTAGTTACTAGCTATTTTATTACTAATAAAAATGTTTTAATTTAATTATTAAATTGATTAAACAAATACTAAGTAATAAAGTTATAGAGAGAAAATCACTTACCATCCTTAAGGTGCGTTTGGTTTGGGGTATTAAAAGATTACCCTGAAAATCTATCTTTTAATCTAGTCATTACTACGTTTGTTTACCAAGTAATAAAATATTCCGGTAATCTTCCAATACAAATAGTGGTTACTGTTAATAATATAGGAGGTAATCAGATTACCAAGTCAAGAGGTGATATTAAAATATTATCGAGGTAATTCAACTCTTATTTCAATTTTACCCCTAATTAATAATCATTTCGGACACAAATGTTCTCATATGTCTATTAAATAACAATGATTATAATTAATATAACAATGAGTATATTATTATTACTATCATTATATTATTATTATTAGTTTATTATTTATAGTATAAGGGCAATTTAGTAAAAAAATATTCCAGTAATCTTTTATTCGTTCCAATAAAACATATTAATTTAACATACCTATCAATTTAACATTATCTAACCAAACACTATTATTAAAGATTCCCAAGGTAATCTAACATTCCCAATAATAAAACATTCCCCGAACCAAACGCACCCTTAATGTTTTCAAAATTGTTCATAGATTGTGTATTTCATTTTTAATTAAATACATCCTTAAACAATTTAAAATCAATCACTCACCACCATAAAAGCCCATCTTTGTTGACTTTTCATTATGTTCAAAGGGATAAAACATTACAAACATATTCACCAAAACAACCAAATATTTATATTCAATCTTTACAACTCAAAAAAATAAATTATTTTATTCAGTCTTCAATGGTCTCCAACATTCCTCTCTAGGGCCTCTACAAAACTATATCACAAAACTACCACCTTCACCATAACAAATTCTATAAACTCTGAAATCCACCACACCAAATACATTTCCACAGAATTGGATGCTTTTCATTCAAGGTTTTTCTTTTTTCATACTAGAAAAGTCATTGCGATCACCAATACATTTATGAAAGATGTTTGATACGAAAAACCGCACCAACCGGAGATGTTTGGTTGACCGCATTGGAACTGAGCAAGATGAGGTACGTGACTTACGAAAGTTAGCAAAGGATAAAGTTTATGGAATACACTATAGGATCGAAAGAATTGTAAGTAGAAGATTGAAAGGATAACGGAGATGGGGATTTTTAAAGTGGTTTGGCAGAGCTTGAGTTTGAGCTTACATCCATTGTTATCTTATTAAGAGAAAAGAAACAATAATGGAAGTTACAATAGAAGTTAGTTAGAAAGCAATGACGATAGCATTTCTCTCTCTCTCTCTCTCTTTCTCTCTCTCTCTCTCTCTCTCTCTCTCTCTCTCTCTTTTCCAGTTGAGTGAACCCCATTTGCTCATATTTATATGTCATAGGAGAGGGCTTATGATTTGGGGATGCGGTAGGAGCAACGTCACAACTAAGCAACGGTTATCTACATGACTGCACAATAGTGAGATGATGGTAGAATTGCAGTGGAATGATAGGGGGTGACTCCTCCTGACGTTATATATGTGTCAGGCCTTTCTATGATGATGATGTTAGGGAATGACGTTGTGCAAACGCAGCGGAAAACAAAAATTTAAACATTAATAACACACAACAATCCTAAAGAACCCTTGAATCCAAGTATTTGATTTAATCATTTACATAAAATGAACATTAGTATAAAATTTCAGATTCCATACTAACGTTTGATGGCTCCTTCTTCCTTTGAAGATGATGATTTCTTCGCAAGCCGTATCAAGGATAGACACGCACTTACATAGTCCACACGAAAGCAACCCGGAATTACAAGAAATTGATCGATTGGTAGATCAATCAAATGTAAAATATGAAAGAGATGAAAATGAGGCAGCTAGGGTTTTCTTATAAGAGTAATCTTATAACTTTTCACTTGACCTAAAAGTCCAATAACTTCTCTTTTATATAGGCCTAGGGTTTAATGCCCTGTGTTTGGGCACACATGCATTAAACCCCATTCTACTTAGAAATAAGGCCCAACCTTATTCCATTTAAGAATAGCCTACAATGTTATTAAATAATAAATAGCATAAAATAGATATTTCATTTAAAATAAATTTTACTTATTCTATTTTATAAATAAAATAGTCATGAGCAACAACCCAAAATAAAGTAAATTTAATTTACTTTATTACATTGTAAAATTATCAAAACATCCTCAAGGTTAAAATACCTAAAATGCCTTTTTTCACTGAAATTCATAAATTATCATTTCTTGAGTTGACTTATTAAATAGATCAAAAATTTCATCGCCAAATTTTGAAATTATGCAACAACATAATTCTAAAATCATGACAATTCACTTCATAAGTCTTTAAAGCTTCAAAGTTGCATGTTTCGGGATTCTCAACTTTCTTATGTGTGTGACTCGTAGGCTTCCTATTACGTTGGCAGTGACATAGTATCAAGATTGACCACCAATCAACCCTCTCAGTACTATTCACTGACCAAGATTGGCCTCTAGCAAGACATCATGGCCACCCAATAAATAGAGATTCAGCGAAGAATGCTACTTGTCAATGGTATGGTTACCGTGCACTCAAATCCTTTCATCATCTGTTATTAGGGTTGCGAAAAATAGTCTGAAAACCAAACCGAACCGGGAAACCTAACTGAAACCGGTCAGAAAAATCAGTTTTTTAGAGAAACCAGTTCGGTTTTGGTTTGCAAAATTAAGAAAACCGAAAAATCAGTTTGGTTAACGGTTCAAGTGTAATTTTGAACCGGTTAACCGAAACAACTTTTCCCCCAAAAATTTTAAAATCCATATATTCAATAAACCTACTTTTGAAAATTAAACCCTTCATCTTAGCCTCTCATCTTCTAAACCTAATCCAAATAATTCATCATCTCATCTACTCATCTTCTCAAACACACCTTTCCTCAAATCTCGCCCAAATCTTAAACCTGTGACATAGGGCATTGGTGATTCAAGGCTGGCCACACAAGGCCGCAACTTGTAGCGTTGGTAGCCATGCATGGCCTTGTGCTTTCAGTTTTGCTAAGCTTTGCCGGGCCACCATCACCAAGTCGCAACTCGTAGCCTTGGATAGAGACACCAGTGCCATTGATGATTATTTTGGTTTGTAAGATTGTTTGATTTTGGGTTATGGTTTGGATTGGGTAATTCGATTTGATTTGGGATTTAGAGAGCCCAACTAAACAAAATAAAATAAATGATTTTGTTGAAAGTTCAAAGCCAATGATAGAATGTTTGATTTTTGATAAGTCAGAGTGGTACAGATGTAAGGCTAAGGTTGACGGTGTGGGAGGAAGAAGATGAGGGAGGTGGGGGCAATGTTGGTTGGGAGGCTTGAGGGTTGGGTTTTTTATTCTATTTTTTTTTACAAGAAAATATTAAATAATAATCTGGTAAAACTGGTTAACCGATAATTCGGTTCGATTAGTAACCGGTTTAAGAGATAATCCAGTCTGGTTTCGGTTTGGATTATCCTTTGAACCGAAAAACCGATTCGGTTCGGTTCGAAAAGTGGGCAATTCGGTTCGGTTAACCGGATTTCCACACCCCTATCTGTTATCTCATCAAGGTTGAGCGATAAAAATAGTGTCAAGCTTAGATCTAATCCTTGATATATTGATATTCAATTACTGGACCAACGACCAAACTATAATTTGGATCGAGCTACAACTCAATCGCATTGTGGCCACAGATTTGTAGTCATTCCCATTATAATCGAACTGCGTAATGAGATAACTTCTCCTGTACCCAGGACTGATAAATCCACCATAGCCTCGATATACTTCTTGATGTAGTCAATCACTACCGTTATGATAGACCTAGATAGATCTACTTTGGGCTAGTGTCAAACTACACCAATTGGTACACAAGATGCTCCAGTGATCTCAAATCTAAGGATCACATGCACCACCATCTATTAGAGGATATGTTCCACAGACACTGGGCTACCATCTATGTGGAATCCTCTGGTGGGTCTGTGCAATGAACTTGGCTCCAACAAGCACCCATGTGTTACACTAGGTTGTCACCAAACAACCTCGACAAGTGAGATCAATCACTGTCTTTCTATAGGGTCGTTCAACACAATGATAGTCTTACCGTATTATCTGTGCCCTTGATCAGGATAATACTGAGGCTACGAACGTTTCTAGAATGGCCACCATAAGTGCTCATAGGGATCTCACTATCAAGATTTAAAACACTTGATTCCCTTGTCACGGTTCTACCATCATAAAGACCTATATCAAAACATATAATGATATGAATTACACGATATAGAGAATGCTTTTATTGATTGATAATCATGATCCTTTTAGAGTCAATTTACAACAAACAGATTGGTTCTAGGGCACCTACACTAACAAATGATGTCGATTAAACAGGTCGTTGCATGGCGGACATGTGGTGTCTACTTGTCTATCGATCAAGGACGTTGCCTTGGGATGTATGAGATGGATGTGAGTAGGATGATTTGGTCAAGTTGTGACGTTGTTCGATGGGTTGTTCAACGAGGTGTATGGCTCAAGCTCGCTCGGGATGTGGCAATCTACCACATTCTCCGGGGGCATTTTTCACATTCGCAAGGTTCTACTTCGGGATTCAGCTGAGATCGGGTAGGTGGTATTTTCATCACAACATTAGCCCCCCTAGTTTTTTAAGGTCGTGTCGGGCTTGAAAAACTCTTGTCTCCATTACTTGAGGTTGCAAATTCTAGCGAACTCTACTATCCTAAACACCTTTTCAGTTAGACTTGTCTTTTCGTATTCGGCTCATTTTTTGACATCCTTTCGACTACGCATTTAATGGGACGTTACTATTTTCCTTCCACATGAGTTTCGAAACTTTGGGAATGGTAACTGTTTGGAGGCAACAAATGGATGCCTCCTCGAAAACAAAAACAATAAACCCTTGCATATAAATATATGCCTCTTAGTCTGAATAGTTACTTCACCCTCTAGTATTTTACTCTTGCTTTCTTGAGGGATCTCATCTGGCGCTCCAATCTGCCTATCGACGTCTTCCTCTTTCCCTATGCTAGGTTTGTATTTTCTCGTTTGCCTATTTGTTGCTTTTTTTTTCCATTGGTCTCCTGTCTTATACAGGTTTTCGTATATATAGACCTTATGATTTTTTCCTTCTTAGTAATTGTCTTCCCTTGGGAACTTTTTTGATGAGAGAAACGACTCCTCCAACAATGAGGCAAATGAAATATCTTCATTCCTATTCGACGATTCACAAGTCAACCCTTCCCACCACAATGAGGTTGGTGGCAACGAGGTTGGCCCTTCATGCCCATGTCGTGGGTAGGGTGGTTCCGCTTCATTGCCTCATTTGGATCTTTCTCATCCCAACATGAGTCATAGTGGTAAAGCCAGTCCTTCTCATGCACGCCATGGGCAAGATGACTCTGTTTCACCTCTCCCTCTGGCTCGTCCACACTCACCCCTGCTAACTCTACATCTACAAGAGAGGATGTTTAGCGGATGAGGGGTCCCATTGTGGTCTCGTCTAAGAGGAGGAGGATAGTTACCCCGGGTCCCCAACGATAGTTGAGCACTCAACAAGATGCATCAGGATCTGGTGATGAATGAGGTCAGGGATCTAGTGGAAAGAAAGGACGTGGTGGAAGTGGACTCTAAGACTTTCACACAAGTCGTACGGGAGTTTGTTGATCACTTTCACTACCTGTTGTGTGTTCTCTTAGAAACTACAACAGTAGCGAGCTGGGAGGAGATCAATAGCCTCAACGAGACTACCATGCTAAGAAAGGTAATTGTATATTAGGCCTACATTTGTGTTTGTCTTATAGTGTTCCTTGGCTTTATTTTATTGTCAACGACGTTGATAACTCTTGTAAATAGAGTTATCATAGGCCTAATTTAACAATCTTTGTTATGGTTTTTATTTCTAATTTAGCTATTTTAGTTTAGTTTAGTGCAATATTTTACAACTTGGCCAATTTAGAGTTGAATGTGATTAAAAGAGAGAAATTGTGTTAATCTGATCTATTTTGGCTTAACTTAGGATTAATTGCACTAATTGTCTTTCTGCAGTTCAAAATCAATTGGCTTGTCCTCGGATTTAAATGGATTGAAGACTAGTGTTGTTGACCATGTGGCAACGAATGATGGCGCATAACGTGCTAGATTAGTATAATAGAAAAGTGCATGTGGTCTTGCAAAGTTTCTGAGCTGTCCTAAAAAGGGCAGTCACTTTTTTCGTGCACACAGTGAGAGAATGCATAGTAACATGGATGTGAGGATTGATTTATTCTAGTATTATGCCAAGTGTCAAAATTTGCCCTAAATTCTCTCATATATAAGCAAAGTGAAAAGATTGGTGAAGAAGTCTTCCTCATTTGAGGACAAGTCTTCTTCCTCAAGAATGAGTGATGGCTACAAAGGGTATATTCAGAGGAGAATTGCAGAGAATCAAAAAGGAAAGAAAAGCCATTGACAAGAAAGAGAGAGAGAGCTCACCAAGAGATATTCATTACCTCTTTCTTGTATTTGTGTTCTGTATTCCTATGAACATCATAGTTGTATTTTCTACTTTGTTTTACTTTCATTTCAGTATGAACTAATTTCTTTTAAGTTGGATTTGAGTATTTGAACTCCTATTGTAATGTTATCCTTATCTTTAATATAATCTATGATGCTTACATTTCACTTTAACAAATGCGTGTTGTGTGTGCAATGTTGATTTGACCTTTCAATATCTATTATATTGCTTGTTAATAGATGCTGAGAATGTCTTTTGATAATAGAAATCATTTGATTAATGCAAGCCCTTAGGGTCATACGAGAGTTTGAGAAGAATAAATAGACATATGGGTGCTTCATTGTACGATTGTTAACAAACCACGTCTTAATCTGTTTCTTGAGTCCATATCTACATAGATGTATGTTGCATTTAAGCTTAGGAAGTAAGCTTGTAGAATGTTTGAGTGAACAGTACAAGATTCTAGGTGTTTGGATCGAGTGAAATGTCATGCTGAGTTAGGCTATATCATTTTCCACAGCATTACAACATGAGGGATTTTACTCAAATCTGACTTGCAATCATCCGATTACTGATATTTCTGCCATTTTACTCTGTTGATTTAGAATTCATACTTAGGTTTATTTTAGTTGATGAGTTCATTTTAGTTGAGTGACTATTGCATTATTCTTTAGTTTAGTTCAATTTTATCACTGTTTTATTGTTGTTACTATTGCTGGAGCATAGATTTGAGACTAACTAGTTTTACAATCCTCGTGGGAACGATACTCTATTCTTAGGAATCTAGATTACTTGTCGACCACGTATACTTGCGTGAGTGTGTTTGTCTTTACATACAACATCGTTTTGAGAACAAGTTTTTTCGCGCCACTACTGGGGATTGTGCCAAAATTAGTTAGTTTTCATTTAGTTGCTCATTTAATTTGTTTTTGCATTTTATTTTACTTTTTGTTTGTCCTCTTTTCATATCTGATGGTGAGTGATGTATGAACCTATCAGTTGAAGAAGCAATATTATTATTTGATCCTGAACCAGAGAAAACCCTTCACGTTAGATTGAGAGAATTAAAAGCTAATCAAAGAGTCCATAAACCTGTAGAAATGGAGAATAAAGTAGGTCCAAATCAGCAATTGTTTAATGAAATGGACAGATGTATTGGAGATTTTGACACACCTCTTATCAATCAGTTCAATCCGAGCATTGTTAGACCTGAGTTTCTAGCTCAGAAATTTAAATTGAAGCCCGTGATGTTTCAAATGTTGCAAACAATGTGTCAATTTGGGGGTTTGATGTGCAAATTAAAATACCTCGCAAGTGCACGAGTGCTCGTCGAAGTACAGTGTGCAAAATGCAAGGGTCGATTCCACATAGACTGGATGTGCTTTAGTGACCCTAATAACTATGTCTTATGAAAAGAATGAACATAAAAGTAAAAGAACATACAATTAACATTAAAACAATATAAAACTAACTACTTAAAGAAAAGGCCTAGGTCTCTAATATCATCATTATCTGGATATGTGTTCTTTTCCAAACTACCGTTCTCTCTACTCTTTTCTAGGGTTCGCACTCTTGTCTTTTCAAGGTATTAATATCTAACATTAAACCTTAGGTATTACCGTAAGGCGTTCGAGATTAACCCACATTCTACACCTCTTAAGAACTAAAGTACTAACAAAGAACTAATTTGCATTCAGTAGGGCGTATGCTCGAACACGAATCATCCATTCACTTAGAGCTAAATGCTGGACAAAGAGTCTATCATTTCTAAGGAATTATCGTAGAGCGTTTGGGATTAACCTAGTGTTTTCATCACTAAACTAGCTAGGGCGTATAGTCTAACCTAGTGAACGAAAACCCATTACGAACAAGACATAAACTAAGTTGTATTTGGTAGGGCGTATACACAATCACAACTCAATCAATCAATACCCAAACTCATCTCATACAATCAATTAACAAACATCAAGGATGATCAAACCCTAATATCATCTAAAGATTGAATTAAATACAATGAATGAATCAAGAACATGCTTGAATAGATTAAACAATAGAATATCTCAAAACACAAACTTTGAAATAGATTTCATTAAGTTCCTAGGATACAAACTAACTACATAAACATAAAAACGAAATTAAACTAAATACAAAAAGAAAAAGAAAGTTTACACCATGAAGACAATGAAGAACAAGGAGATGGAGAGAGGGAGAACTCTCTCTCCTCTCTTGAATGACTTCTCTCCCCTAAGATGCTCCTAACCTGCCTCTCTCTCTAAAGGGTCGGGGTTTTTCTCTCAAATGAGCAAGTTTTCTTTATATACTAACCCTAAAAACCCTAACTAAATCTGAGATGAAATGTTGCATTCTAATTTTCCAGTTGTCGCCGCAACGAAGATGAATCTTCGCCGCAGCTAAGAAGCAAAAACCCGTAATGCACGAACTCTGCTGTGACGTGACTTTATTGCCACTTTTTAACCCTCTTTCAGGTCGAACTGGATCACAACAAAAACATGAAGGTTGTAGATCTGTCTCTTAGCTTTGTAACGCAACAAAAATCACATCATTTGGAGTTGTGTAACGTAATATATATTTGTTTGAGTGAAGCATGGTCAGTTCTGCCTGTAAGTCTAGAACTCCAACGAGTTTGTCGCCTAGGTGAAGTTACTGTTCATCAATTTACATGTGAGCTGCTTCTCTTGTATCTTCATTCTCTTTGGCTTCCACATGGCTCCGATGCATCCAGAACTCTTCTAATCACCCCAAAACTTCACCAAACATTGGAATGTTGCTTTTCATCATAGGAACGCTCAGAATTGCTACGTTTCGTTTCACAAAAATGTTTTGTCCTAAAATATGAAATAAACACAATTTAGTAGCAATCAGGATCAAAACCAATATGAAAGCACTCGATAATCCTAATAAACTTAAGCACAAAACAATACAAATCTAGGCTTATCAGGGTTTAGCTACGAAAGACCCATATCTACACTTGAAATTGTTCATGGAAGTCAACGATTCTTTCAAGATGTCGGGTGTTTTTGAAGACATTTTGAGGCTCAAGATGTTCCCATACTCATTGCGAGATAGAGCTTGTGCTTGGCTTAATTCGTTACCACTAGATTCAGTCATGGATTGGAATGATTTGTTGCACAAATTTCTATCTAAGTACTTTCCACCTTAAAAGAAAAAAAAACTTTGAAATGATATCACCTCATTCCAACAATTTAAAGATGAGACACTACATGAAACCTAGGAGAGATTCAAAGAGTTACTGAGGAAGTGTCCTAATCATGGGATACCTTGCTGGATTCAGATGAAGACCCTTTTATAATGGATTAAATGCACATACGCGAATGCTTGTTGATGCATCAGCAACTGGTGCATTGTTGTCCAAGTTATACAATGAAGCATATGAGATCTTGGAAAGGATTTCTACTAACAATTATCAGTGGCCAGCAGCGAGGGTAGGGAATGCAAGAAGAACAGTCGCTAGAGTCATGGAAGTGGATGCCATCACGTCATTATTTGCTCAAGTAGCTTCCTTGACCAACATAATCAAGAACATGAGTATTCCTGCATCAGCAGTATCGCCAACAATGGGTAGTTCAACAAGCCATCTAGAAGTCGTATCTTGTGTATTTTGTGGTGAAGGGCACATGTATGAGAATTGTCCCAACAACCCTGCTTCTGTGTGTTTTGTGAGTAATCAAAATAGGGGAAACAATCCCTATTATAATACTTATAATCCAGGGTGGAGACAACAACCAAATTTCTCTTGGAATAATCAGGGAGGAGGTGTTTCATCATCCAATCAGTAGAGGCATATGTAGCCACTAGGATTTCATCAGCAAATGCAGCCAAGAAATGATCCTTTAGAGAACAAAATCAACTCATTGGAGAACCTCATGAGGGATTTCATGGCTAAGAATGATTATATCCTAAAGAATCAATCTACTTTGATTCAAAGCCAAAGTGTTTCATTGAAGAGTTTGGAGAACTAGATGGGGCAACTTGCATTGGCAGTCCACACAAGACCACAAGGTTCTTTCCCAAGCAATACCGAAAATCCAAGAGAAGGCAAGGAACAATGCCAAGCCATTCAATTGCAAAATGAAAAGGAAGTCCAAATGCCAAGGAGAATGCCTGAACCAGAGCAACCCTAAACTGAATCTCAATCAAATGAAGCAAATCCTGAAGTGCAAAAGGCAGTGGAGAAGTCAAAGAAGAAAAATGTAGATGTTGACATTAGCGCGCCAACGCAGCCCAACATTGAGAAGCAGCAGCCTATGAAGCCTATTCCACCATATCCTAAAAGACTTAAAAAGCATAATCAAGACAAACAATTCCACAAATTTGTTGAAGTTTTGAAGCGGCTCCACATCAACATTCCACTGGTTGAGGCCTTGGAACAAATGCCCAAGTATGTCAAGTTTATGAAATATATTTTGTCAAAGAAGAGGAAGATGAATGAGTTTGAGACAGTAGCTATGACCAAGGAGTGTAGTTTTATCTTGCAAAATAACTTCCACAAAAGCTGAAGGATCCTGGAAGTTTCACACTGCCATGTTCGATTGGAAATACTTATTGTGGAAGAGCACTATGTGACTTAGGGGCTAGTATAAATTTAATGCATTTTTCTTTGTTTAAGAAGCTTGGAATTGGTGAAGCAAGACCAACAACAGTAACTCTCCAACTTGCTGATCCTTCATTTGTTCATCTAGAAGGTAAGATTGAAGATGTGTTGGTGAGGGTGGACAAATTCATTTTCCTCGTGGACTTCATCATCTTGGCCTATGAAGCTGATCGTGAAGTGCCTATCATTTTGGATGGACCATTCCTAGTCATAGGGAAGACATTAATTGATGTTCAGAAAGGAGAAATCACTATGAGAGTCAATGATCAGAAGGTTTCTTTTGGCATTTTAGATGCAATGAAGTTCCCCGGTGACTAAGAAGAATGCTCTGCTGTGGGCATTATAGACAACATAGTTATGGAGGAAATGGAAAAAAAATATGCAGTAGTTGGGTTGATGTTGATGATTGTATGGTTGTTGAATCAAAGCTCAATGATGGAGAGGAAGAATGTGTGAGTGTAGCTGAACTACAAGGGAACTCGAGGTTTAACAGATTTGGTCAAAGGTTTGAACTTCTAGATCAAGGTGAGAGGAATTTGAAGTCTATCAAGTCATCTATCGAAGAACCCCCAACTGGAGCAGAAGACACTGCCTAGTCATCTTAAGTATGCATATCTTGGGGAATGGAACATTTTGCCTATCATTATCTCCTCCTCACTTTCTGAAGACAAAGAACAACAACTACTGAAGGTCCTTAAGCAACATAAGAAAGCTTTTGGTTGGAGTATTGCCGATATCAAGGGAATTAGCCATTCGATTTGTATGTACAAAATTTTGCTTGAAGATAATTGTTGTAGTGTTGTTGAGCATCAAAGAAAACTCAATCCAGCTATAAAAGAGGTTGTGAAGAAATAAATTTTGAAATGGTTGGATGCGGGGATAATTTATCCAATTTCAGATAGTGAATGGGTGAGCCATGTTCAATGTGTTCCCAAGAAAGGCTGTATGACAATAGTCAATCATCAACATAAAGAATTAATACCCAGAAGAACTTTTATTGGTTGGAGGATAGTATGGAAGTTTAGAATGGTTAAGGTTTATCCTTATAGTGCGGTGGATTTGGTTAATGAGAAGACCAATGACGAGTTCAAAGTGAATGGTCAGAGATTGAAAACTTACTGAGGATCAGAATTGGATAGAGAACGAGTGAGAATCTGACTCCACCATCAGACTTGGGCAATGGAATGAAGAACAATCTCGTATTTGGAAACAATTTATGGGTTGTAAGAGTTCTGTTTTGAATGCTGGTGAGAGTGCACAACATCGCAGATAGCATAGAGTGCATTTCTACAAAGCTTAAGAAGCGAAAGATGGGTGCCTCATCAAGTGGAGATTCCGTTCTCCAGCTCCAAAGATCTGCACGAAATATGGCAAAATGAGGGAGTTTTCTTCCTTTTTTCTTTTATGTTTTAATGTTTTTAAATATTCTGTTTTGTTGCCTGTCATGTTTTTACTTGTTTTGTTGTGAGGGCACAACAACCTTTAAGTTTGGGGGTGGTGCCTGTTGTTTAGTTTAAATTTTGCAATTTTGTATTTGTGTTGTTTGAAGGAAATTAGTGGAAATTTTTTTCTTTACCCTTGATTGTTTCTTGAAAACCTAATGATGTTTAGTGATGCTGCCACAAGCTTAGGACTATTTTTGTTGAAAAATTCTGAAATTTTTTTGGCATGTAAGTCAATAGCAAGAGCTTAGGAACTAGATCTAAGTTTGAGAAACCTTTGAAATGAGATTCAAGTAGGCAAATTTTAGGGGAGGCTCAAGTGATAGCTATTAAGAATGCAAGCATCAAGCTCATAAAGAGGGAAGACTTTAGAGTATCTTTGTGTCTTATGTTTCATGTTTGAATAAGCTTAGGAACACTTCAATTTTCTGCACATCCAAGTATCTAGAAGTGCCCATGAACCCCATGCTGTATCAACTGTTGAAGAAAGGGTGGGTAGAATAAAAATGTGTTGTGCAATGTGCTGAGGCATAGTTAGCAACAGTCTGAAGCAGTTCATAGCCAAATATCCAGAAGTGCCCATAAACCCCATGGTGTATCAACTGTGTAGAAAAACTATGAATCTGTGAAAGGCTTCCAAAAAGCAAAGTGTGTTGTTTACATTTCACTTTAAAAAAAATGAACAAAATTGCTTAAATAAAAGTCTTCCAACAGAAACCCTAACCTCTTGAGATGGTCTGTGTGCAATAGTAGTCCTTTGGCCTTCTCTTTTGTTTGTGTTTGCTTGGGTCTTGTGGATAAGGAATTGAAAATATTAGTAATGGTTCCATGCAACTAGGCTCAAGGTTCTTTGATTGACAGTCCTCATGCGTGTTTATGACCAGAATTTGTGTTTTTAAACTGTTTAGAAATCATTTGGTTGGATGCTAAGCTGTCGTCCTGAAGGCTGAGGGTGATTAAGGTGGCAGCTTAGGGTGAAACGTCGTGTTTCCATGAATTCTCTTCATGCGTTTTTAGACTTTGTTTGTATAGTTTAGTTTACATTGCTTGAGGCCAAGCAAAGTTTTAAGTTTTGGGGTGTGATAACCCTTGTAAATAGAGTTATCATAGACCTAATTTAGCAATCTTTATTATGGTTTTTATTTCTAATTTAGCTATTTTAGTTTAATTTAGTGCAATATTTTACAACTTGGCCAATTTAGAGTTAAATGTGATTAAAAGAGAGAAATTGTGTTAATCTGATCTATTTTGGCTTAACTTAGGATTAATTGCACTGATTGTCTTTCTGTAGTTCAAAATCAATTGGCGCTTGTCCTCGGATTCAAATGGCTTGAAGGCTAGTGCTATGGACCATGTGGCAACGAATGATGGCGCATAACGTGCCAAATCAGCATAATAGAAAAGCGCATGTGGTCATGCAAAGTTTCTTAGCTGTCCTAAAAAGGACAGTCACTTTTTCCATGCACACAGTGAGAGAATGCACAGTAACATGGATGTGAGGATTGATTTATTCTAGTATTATGCCAAGTGTCAAAAGTTTTCCTAAATTCTCTCATATATAAGCAAAGTGAAAAGATTGGAGAAGAAGACTTCCTCATTTGAGGACAAGTCTTCTTCCTCAAGAGTGAGTGGCAACTACAAAGGGTATATTCAGAGGAGAAAGTGTAGAGAATCAAAAAAGAAAGAAGAGCTATTGACAAGAAAAAGAAAGATAGCTCACCAAGAGATATTCATTACCTATTTCTTGTAATTGTGTTCTTTATTCCTACGAACATCATGGTTGTATTTTCTACCTTGTTTTACTTTCATTTCAGTATGAACTAATTTCCTTTAAGTTGGATTTGAGTATTTGAACTCTTATTGTAATGTTAATCATTATCTTTAATATAATCTATGATGCTAACATTTCATTTTAACAAATGCATGTTGTGTGTGCAATGTTGATTTGGCCATTCAATATATGCTATCTTGCTTGTTAATAGATGCTAAGAAGGTCTGTTGATTAGAGAAATCATTTTATTAATGCAAGCCCTTTGGGTCATACGAGAGTATGAGAAAAATACATAGACATATGAGTGTTTCATTGTACAATTATTAACAAACCACGTCTTAATCTGTTTCTTAAGTCTAGATCTACATAGATGTATGTTGGATTTAAGCTTAGGAAGCAAGCTTGTAGAATGTTCGAGTGAACAGTACAAGATTCTAGGTGTTTGGATCGAGTGAAATGTCACGTTGAGTTAGGCTATAGCATTTTCCATAGTATTACAATAGGAGGGATTTTACTCAAATCTGACTTGCAATCATCCGATTACTGATATTGTTGCCATTTTACTTTGTTGATTTAGAATTCATACTTAGGTTTATTTTAGTTGATGAGTTCATTTTAGTTGAGTGACTATTGCATTATTCTTTAGTTTAGTTCAATTTTATCACTGTTTTATTGTTGTTACTATTGCTGGAGCATAGATTTGAGACTAACTAGTTTTACAATCCTCGTGGGAACGATACTCGATTCTTAGGAATCTAGATTACTTGTCGACCACGTATACTTGCGTGAGTGTGTTTGTCTTCACATACAACATCGTTTGGACAACAGACACTCATACATTGTTCACATTATTTTCCAGCTTTTCTCTTTGACCACTACGCTTTTCCAGAAACGCACACCAAGTTTTAGGCTCTGAATGTGACTCTGGAACTTCTTGGGAAGTCTTAGGAGGAAGTTCCAAGCTTAAGAGCAAAGTTGAATTTCATCTGGACTGATTATGACGGGCTAAAATGACAATTTTTCTATAGACTAGATGAGTGAGATGACCGAGATGAGCGTATCATGACCCCATGAGAATGTCGAAATGCACAAAGAAAGGCATCAGATGCAAAGGGCAATTTGTAATGCCCACACCAAGGTACGTAGAATTATATATTTCATTCTCATACCCTTAATAATATTCCTTTGGAATTGCCTTAAAAGAAATTATAGAAATTCTTATTAAATTTTCACTCGGGGTAACATGGTCTTTTTACATGGAATTAGAAAAAAAGTGGGGAATGAAATGAATGTATATAAGGTGAAGAATTTATTGAAAATGAGGGCATTTAGGTAAAAGCTCAAGTGGCAAAGTTGTAAATATCACCAAGTGCAAGGGTAAAACGGGAAACTATATATATAAATATTTATATATAAGCAAGAAAGTGCTAGAACCCTAGCCATTTCTTCTTGCTATTGCCGACTTACTCTTGCCATTTTCTTCCCATTATTTCATCCAATTTTCATAGAAAATTCAAAGGAAAAAGGTGAATTAAGTTAGGGCTTTTATTCCTAAGTGTTCCTAAGGTATGAATTTAGAGTTTTATTGTGTTTGTAGTGTTTTAATATATTAGTTCTCATGTTTTTTATATGTTTTAGATTGAATAAGAATAGTACTTGGATCAAAGGAGTTATATAGCAAAAGGAGAAGCAAATTAAGGTAAGTAAATCATATTTGAGTTTGGAATTGTAAAGGATTTGAATTATCAAGTTTTGCCTTAAGTTGTGTTATGAAAAAGTGTTGATTATTGAATGTTTGTTTGATTAAGAATGATGTATAAGTGTTAAGCTTGATGTGGAAAGTATAAATATGTAATGCTTGTACGTATTATGCCATAATATAAAGGTGTTATTTATGGCTTAGAGAAAGTGTTGGTTAAAGTGTTTGAGTATATAGATTTGAGACATGGCATTATGTTTGGTATAAGAGTAGTAGAATGTAGATATAAATTGATAGTATGCTATATTAGTTTGAAATATTTATATGGTTAAGAATAGAAAGAAAAATAGAGAAATGGTTTAGTCATGCATAAATATTGCATATCATGCACATCATGCATGTAAACCTAACCTTTATAGAAATTAAATTATTAATAAGAATAAAAGAAAAGAAAAAGAAAAAGAAAAGAAAATGCATATTGCATGTGCATTAATGCATGAGCAAGATAGTCAAAGAATTGAAGAATTTATAACATTCTAATAATTTATAAATATTATTAAGAATGTAAAGAGAAGGTTGTTGTGATGGGGAACCTATGAGCGCTGTTGCATTAGTTGAGTGGCGGCCTAGAGAAAGAATAGCCTACATGCACGCTGACTTAAGTGAGCGGCAACAGAAAAGAAAGAAATTTGTACAGTTTGTTAGAGTCCATGTGGTTGAGAATTGTACCTAGAAAGAATTCAAAATTTTGCTCACATGGCCAAAGGTTCCGAATTCATGCCTCAACCTAGTCTGATCGGCAAGAGAATAAGAAAGAAATAAAGAATAATAAAAAAGAAAGAATAGAAAGAAAGAAAGAAAGAAAGAAAGAAAGAAAGAATAGAAAGAATGAGAAGAGAAAGAAAGAATAGAAAGAATAGAAAGAAAGAAAGAATAGAAAGAATGAGAAGAGAAAGAAATAATATAAAAAGAAACGAAATTATTTATCTTGCTCATGCAATTTACTAAGTGCATTGATAGAATCTCTTATCATGCATTGATAGAAAATTATGTGTATACTAATGAACAATTTTATTTCCTCGCAAGTGCACGAATCAATACTGCAGTATAGTGTGCAGAAGCAAGGGTCGATCCCACA
>WYDK02035952.1:0-16668 GCA_009867345.2 Toxicodendron radicans | reverse complement strand
GAGCTGATTGTCATTTATGGGAAATCAAATAATACATTAAATGCACATGAAGCGCATTTAATACGATCAATTAAAAATCAAAGCGCCATTAATGCTCTTGACAACTGGGTGATGCGCGTGTGGGACACTCGCCTACCAACTCGACAAGTGAAGCCCGTGTTCTGCACGCGCCCACCAACTTGACGGTTACTATTTCTCTGATAGTCGACAAGTGGCTTCAATTGGATGGTCTGGATTCGTTCTCTCCTTTATTCATTAAGAATGTGAACTGACGCCTTAGATGGCCGCCACGTGGAGATCACGGACGGTCATGATCGTTTTTAACTTGAATATAAGTTTGAAAAGGGAAAACCAAAGGACTTTTGTCTACGTGAACAAACCTTTGCCATTGTTTTTTCTCTCAATCTCCATCGCTTGAGTCTTTTCGTTTTCTTGATCTAATTATCATTTATGGGAAGTCAAATAATACATTAAATGCACATGAAACGCATTTAAAGCGAACAATAATTAAAAAGCATTCTTTGAGGCACAATTAATGCGCTTGACAATTCAGTGATGCCCGTGTGGGACACGCGCCTACCAACTCGACGAGTGAAGCACGTGTGCTGCACGCGCCCACCAACTCAATGGTTACTCATTCTCTAATCGTCGACACATGGCTTCGATTGGACGGTCTAGATTCGTTCTCTCCTTTATTCATTAAGAATGGGAACTAACACCGTGGATGGTCGTCACGTGGAGATCGCGGACGGTCAGGATCGTTTTAAGCTTGAATATAAGTTTGAAGAGGAAAAACCAAAGGACACTTTCGTTTACGTGAACCAACCTTTGCCATTTTTTTTCTCTCAACCTCTAGGCTTCACTTTTTCGATTTCTTTTCACTTTCCATAACTTTCTCGGCCACCAAACACTACTTTTCGCCTTTCTAAAACGTTGTTGTCCATTGCTGAAGCATGCATCTCGATCAGATAACTTCCTCGATCACTGTTTTATTGTTTTTGTCTTTGTTTCTTTACCTCTTATTTGTTGCGATAATGGCGTCTTCGGTAGTTTTTTCTTCTGGTTGTGTTATTAGTTACTATGCAATCAGATGACATCACCTGCAGACACGTGGCGCGATCTCACATGTCATATGACGTCATCGTTGAACACACTAGATTTTATCCCATAACAAAATCCAAAATTGAGATCTTAATTATATATATATAACATTATTCAAATAGTAAAAAATATAATGTTGAATTAAAATCTATAAACTATTCAAAATTTTAATTAAATAGTAATTAATAGGTAGATAACGTAGTTAAACTTAAATAAAAGTTTGAGCAAAATATCTTCTTTAACGCGTAACCAAATACATAAGTGGAAGTTACTTTCTCTCTATATTAGTAACAGAAGAATTAAGGCAAGGAAGTTATAATTGATAAGTAATAAATATTATTTTTCCAATTAAAAAATAAAATTACTATCTATTTTAAAATCATTCACTAGAAAAAAGAAATTGATATTTATAGTTTATTTATATTTAAGATTTCTAATATGTTTCCCAAATGGTTTTAATTTTCATTTGACTTTATTACTTCTTGAAATTATATTTGTTCAACTTCTTAAAATTCTATTGTTTCAATTTATTCTCATTGAACATTATTTTCTTCAATAATATTACTCCTCCCAAAACTTATCCACATTTTATATCCAAAATGATATGTCATTATATGTGGCATCGACGTGTAAATAAAATGATGATATGCTAAATGATATGAGATAAATATTTTAGATAAATAATATTACTCTATTTTCTTATGCAAGAAAAGAACCAAAAATTTATTTCGTGCTAACTAACAAAATTTGTAAGTACAAATAAAAAAACAACATTATCAATTTTGTTGAGATAAGAAAATTGAATAGATAATATAATGTGTTTTATTATTTACAATGTATATATATTTTAGTTTGAAAAAAAAAAATCAATGATAAAAGGACTTTTTTTTTTTTTATCTTTTTTCAAAATTTAGAAAAATATTGGAAAAGAGGTATGGAATCAAAAGAAGAAAGTATACAATGAATTCTAATAATAATGTCTCTCTTTTCTTTATGAATTATGATAATTTTTTCTTTAATAAAAAAATGTTGAAGGCCTAGACAATTAAATTTATGCTGTAGTTCTTTTTTCTTTTTTTTTTTTTTCCAAAATCTCACTCGGGCTACAATATTTTAACTATTTTTTTATAACAATTTCTTGCTAGCATGACATTAATAACAAGTAAAAATATAATTTAAATCATTCATTTTACGAACATCTTACCACTCTCTCTCCTCTTTTTTTTTTCCTATCATTTTAATGAAGGAGATTGATAGATGATAAATGATGGATATGTTTGATTTGAACTTTGTGGTTATTCATTATAAATGTAGTATTGATTACACTTTTTTTTTTTAATGTGTTATAAATAAAAGTTTAGATACTTTAAACTATGATTTAACCTATGATAGTCGATAGAATTAAAATTATAATTAGACTTCACTTGGAAGTTAAGCAAGAGTTAAGTGCAAAGTGTAGGTATAAACTTCATTTGAAGGGTCATTATTTCTCACCCATTTTGACAAAGTCAATATACAAAAGGTTTATTGTATTTTATGGCTTCAACTATTTCAAAAATAGTGTCAATTGATGGTGGACATTCACATCCCAAAGCATTATTGAGATGACCCTACAATTTTGGTATTGGGCATCTTCATCCTTGGATACTATACTCTAAGACTTTTACTTTAACAAAAGCACCCTAAAATATGAGCAATTCATGTTTTAACACCATCCTAGATGATTCTTTAGAAGAAAAATAATTATATGGGTTTTTATTAAAATATTTGATTTTAAATGCTTCTTACCTAGTGCTTTTTCCCATTAAAAAGCATGTATGAAGTGTTTCTCTATTAAGTATTCTAAAAACCTTTTCAATCTTAGAAATATTTTTCTAATTATTTGTTTTAAAAATAAAAAAATAAATATATTTTTTTTTATTGTTTAAAATACTTTTTCAATCTTTAAATCACTCACAATCAACCCATTATTACAAGACTTTGATTGATCTTTTTGTTGATATATGATTAAAATTAAAGAATATCTTATTGGTTTCAAAAATTCCTTGAAATCAACCATCTTCTCAAACCCAAAAGAATGAAAATTTATCAAAATGAAAAATAAATATACTTTATGGATTTGACTATTCAAAGGTGGAATGAGACATAGATATAAAATAAAAGAAAAAAGATTGGGATGGGACACACAATATTCTCTAATAAGTGTTAAAAACGAATTGATTGATGTGGGCACATGCTTGGCTTTTAATTTGGGCGGTTTGTATGTTTACAACTTAACATTACCCTAAATTTAATTAAATCATGTGATTTTGCCTGCTAAAGTGTGACTGAGACATTGAGAGGTCATGGCCCTTGTCTTTTCCACCTACTAATTCCTTAAATAATCAATGTTTGTCCACACAATCAACTTAAATTATTAATAGATTTGCAATCTTGATGTTGTCTAATTATCCATAGATTAGATTAGATTAGATTAGATTAGATTTTCTTTTTTGCTTTCATTAATTACAAAAACTTTAGTTTAATTATTGAGTTGAGGCCATCTCTACAACCAAGTTTAGATCAACCATATTTGAAGGATTTAAAAAATATCTACAACATTTTCTACTATCTAAAACATCTAATTGATTTTAAGGGTTTGGACGTATATATAGCCAAATCAATAATCTTAATTTTCTAAAAAGTAAATGTTTTATTTAACGACAAATTTAGCCTTTAAATCAAGTGCCTTATCAATTATGTTTTTAATGAAACAACAAAATATTTATTATTTAACATATATGCTAGGCTATACTAAAGTCAATAGTCTAATAGTTAACAATATGATTTAAAAGTATGATTAAAAGTATGCTAAACTTTGTAGTAGCATTTCAACTATTTTTGTCGTTATTATTTTTCATCAAGAGAAATCAGGTTAATTCACATGATTTTATGGCTATTTCTATCTTTTAAAAAAAAAACATTGGCATTTTAGGAATTAGAATTACTAATGGCCATGGAAGAGAATTATATTACCCCGTATCATTATCAAAAACCCCTTTGGGAATACCAACACCTTCTAAAAATATCATAAATCCGACAATTGGGAGGTATTTATTACTTTTTGATGCAACTGATAAAAGAATAATGATATGCTTACTATTGAGTCCTATAAATATGATATACAATCAGACAAAATTATATAAAATCTATGTAAAATGATTATTATGTCCTCGTATAACTCAGTTGTAACTATAATATTAATTCTGACAATAAGAAACATTTAAGAATATCAATCAATTGATATTTGTTTTTAAAAAGTAAAGGGAAACCTAAAAATGAATTGAATTTCGAGTTTCAGTTAGTATTTGTTACCTTTATTAATGTTTTAATTTAGAGATTACTGTTGGTTGGGTTTCAGAAATATATTTTTCATAATTTGTTTATTCATTTATTTGAAAATTATTAAAATTTTGTAAAATTTATATTGTAATATATAAAAAAATATTAAAAATTGAAAAGCAAAATTCATGGACGGAAAACACAAAAGCCATGGATGAATTTTCTAAAGCTTGTAAAACCAAATTTTCAAAAATGAATAACAAATTAAACATTGTGAAGAGATGAATAATATTGTTGATGTCGAAATTCGCATCAACGAACAAGTTACGATCAGATCATTGCGACCTGACCGTTTCAAGTCATTTTAGGTTTATTACTGATAAGGGTTATTCGATTCTTTAGTTCGTTAATTAATGACTTATAAAATAAATAAGACAAATGTTTTTATAGTGGTTCGGAGGCTGAGTAGCGAACTCCTACATCCACTGTTGTTTTCTATTAATTATGGAGATTACAAGGTAAATCGTTGCGATTTGATTATACGGACAGAACAATTCTAGAAAGAGAAAGTTGTTCGGAGTGTCTTATCAATTTCCTTGTGAGAGAACTGACTTTAGAGCTTTTGGGATCCCAAAAACGTTGAGAGAGGTCTTCTGTTTATAGAGAGTGATCGCGGGTCCCACAGGACAGGTGTAAGCCGTTGGTTGAGCTTGAACTGAAAGTGGGAGACAGCTGCTTGATAGGATACAATGGAACTGAATGAGGTCATTAGCGAACAGGTGGCGCGACTTGGGAGGTCATGTGACGTCATCAGCGAACACACCGGATTTTGCCCCATAACAAATACCCCCAAGTTTTTTGAGTGTGAGATCATTGATCGTGACCGGATTCTGAAAATTTTCATTCCTTGGATTAGTTTGATCCGACTAACTGTTTTCGAGCTATTGCGAGCGATCTGAACGTATCTGAAATCGTATCATTTGAACTTGTTTTCTCGTGAACTGGTGGCCTATGAAATGAGTGGGATGCAAACTGATTTCTTGAGATATAGGAGTAGGACGAACTTGATGACTTCTTATCTTTTCTCATTCCACAAACATACGACATTTACTTCGAATATGATGAGACATTTAATGTGCATGGGCCGCATTAATTGCCCGTCATTATTAAAAAACATTCTTTTGAGCACAATAAATGTGCATGTTAGTTTGATAGAGTGCGTGCATTCCACGCGCTTCCCAACTCTTCAGATGTCCTCCGGTAGATCGCGACACGTGGCCATGATCGGGCGGCTGGGGATCGTTTTGGCATTCGTGGGAGAGAGAAAGTAACTAATGCCCCCGATGCTCTCCACGTAGAGGTCGTGGACGGCTGAGATCGTTTGAGAATTTGTATATAAATTGAGAGGGAAAAACAAAAAGTCACTTTTGCATTCTCGGCCAAGTCTTTGCCATTCTCGTTCTAGAATTCCTTCAACTTTCTTCTCTATTTTCCTTTGCTTTCTTAAGAATTCTTTCACTTTCTCGGCTTCTGAACACTTTCTTGCACATCAGAGATCAATGATGCTTGGTAGTTGAAGTTCGTTCGCCATCAAGTAACCTTATTCGTCACTGTTCCATTGAGTTCTTTTCATTTTGTGTTTTTCATTGTTTTCGTTAAAAATGGCATTTTTGGATTGTTTGTGTGTAGTTTGGTGGATTGTGTTTGGGAAGATGAAGTGGTTATTGGGTGTTGATTTCGTCTGTTTTTTGTGTGTTCGAGTCTTCTGTTCGAGTTCGTTATCTTCTTGTCGAATCGAGTGAACTCATTAGGTTTTTTACTTTTCTTGTGTTTCAGCCACATAGGCTACTATGAATTCGAACTTGGAATTCATAGATCTTACGTTCAATATGAGTTCATCTTCAAGCTCGTAGTTGAGTTCCCAGTCCATTAATTTTGAGCCCGAGTTTGTAGACCTGCAAACTTTTTCACCCATTGACATTGTCCCTTTGCAGACAGTCCCCCCTCCCGATCATTTGGACACTCCTGAACAAAGACTAAGAATTAGAGTAATGGCCAACGATCAAGCAAGGGAAGCTGAGATCAACACGTAGGTCGAGGAGATGTTTGATGATATTCAGCTTGCGCCAATGAAAATCTCTGAGGCCGAGCTAGCGGTTCCACACAACTAGTATTCGCTTTAAATGCCGATCTACCGCAACATGTAATACTCGATGATGAGTCCACCCCCCGACCAGTCAAAGATCTCCAAGCAGATGTTTGAGGTCGGGGTGACCGTGCTTCTTCATCTCTTCATCAAATCAGTGCTGGACTACTTTGGTCTGACCCCTTTCCAACTCACCCTGAACGCGTATCGCCTGATGGTCGGGGCTTACATCGTGTGCCGAGTTCATAATTGTGGTCTACTGGCTGCTCCCATGTTCGTCATCGCCTAAGGGTTGTTTCTACTTAGCCTAGAAGAAAACAACCGAGGCTAGGATCGTTCGTGGTCAGCAACGTCGACGATTACGTGTCGAAGTATTTCTTCTTTGACTACGATGGTGTCTGTGAGTTCGCGGACTTTCCAAGTAAGTGTTCTCCATACATATAAAAATTTCTCTTTTTTTTTTTAAATTCCTGATCGTTTGTTCATGTTCGCTGCAGAGAACCACTCTGTTGCTCTCTAAGCGGATGTTGATCGCTCAACGATCATACGACTAGGCCAGCTCTTGGAGTCGCAACGAACTTGCAAAAATCTTTTGACTTCGAAGCTGATGAAAGAGTATTTTTTCATGCACTGGCACTCGAAGTACGTGCCTAAGGTGGTCGAGACAAGTAAAACCCCTAACTGAATTTTGCTTGTTGTGATTGTTGTCATAGCGTTAGTTCGCTAATATTCTTCCTTTTACCTGTTCGTAGTGCCTGCTCGGAAGAAGGCCAAGGTGAGCAATCAAGCCACAGCGAACATTAGATTACCCCAATCTCTTTCCCGAAGGTTCATATTTAAGAGATGACTGCTCGCTCCAAGCAGTCGGTCGCACTGTTGAGGTCAAGGAGAGCTCAAATTCCGCTCAACCTGAGTGAACTCCCCCCGCGGCCTTTGAGGTCGTGGTGAATGAGGATACAGAGCCTCATCCAGTTGATGTGACTCCACCTGTGGTGGTGGTTGAGGAAGAGGAGGTCGCGCCTTTGCGGCCTAGTCAAAATCGTGGTAAGAGGGTCACTGACGACCAAAGCGGACATCGTTCGTCTCGCAAGAGGAAACGCATAGAGAGGTCTCACAAACACCCTTCTTTTCACGACCTAGGTGCATCCGGGGCCGCCTGGGCTGGCAATCAAGGCAACAAGGAATCTTTTGAGACCCATGAAGAGATCCGCGAGGCCATCACGTAACTTCCTAAGCATCTGCGTGCCACAAACTCCCCCGCATCGGACTGCGTGACGGAATTGCAATAGAGGTCATGGATGGCCAAGTCAAATAGCGATATTATGGTAAAGGCCACTAGAACTTCTTGTGAGGTATCATTTTTTCCTTGAAATTTTCTAAGTGTTTAGATAGTGATAACACTTCTTTGTTTGACTTGTTTTTATATGGTCAGAGGTCGCTTCATTGATGACCACATTGGTCAACAAGACTCAGTTTCTTTGTATACCGAGGAGCTGGTCGAGAAGCTTGAGGCAGAACTGCGAGAGGTGCAGGCCATTAAGGTCACTGCTGAGGGTCAATTTGACCAAGAGAGGACCAATTTTGTGAACTTGCTGGCCGTCGAGGAGGCGAAGAACAAGGCTGCTTTGGAGACGGCCTCAAATGCTGAGGTCTTCGTTAGGAAGGAACAATTCATGCATACACAAGTTTGCATCGATTGGACCTCTTGAGAGAGCAGACGAGCCAGAAAAATCGCGAACTCAAAGACGATCTGGTTGAGGCGATTGATAGGGCCAATCAGGCTGAAAGTGACCAAAATATTGCTACTGAGGAACTCATTCAAGAGTGAAAAAATAATGATTAGATCATCCAAGTCAAGGACGAGGAAGGAACTGGAGATCGCTAGGGCGGAGATCGAGGCCTTGAGAGCTCGTTCTTCCGGGGTTCTTAGGAAATCAATGCCCGGGCAGGCAATCTTGCACTCAATGTTGTCAAGGTTGTTCTCCTTCACAACCGGGGTATCAACTACTCAATGTTGCTAGAGAGGTATGTCGCCAACCTTGACATCTTCAAAAATGAGCTCGAGGATGGAGAAGAGGGTGACCCTGAGGGCGAAGAGGAGGACGAGTTTCGGCTTGCCAATGAGGCAGATGACGAGGAAGATAGCAATCCTCCTCGGTAGTAATTTGGTTTATTTTTGTATCCTGCTCATCCCATTAGGCTGAGATCGATGTACATGAACCATCTCTGAGTCAATGAAATATCTTCTTTTGACTTCAATTTTTTCTTCAAGTGTTGAGTTGCATTTTGATTTACATTTTTTGTTCGTTAATGAAAAGAAAATGAATAAACAATTAGACTTGAGCGAAGTCGCCACGAGTCTGCATCCTTAGTTCGTCTAATAACCTCTTCAAGAGTATGTTACTCAAAAATTTTCCAAGTGTTCTGTCCACTTTCTTTGAACCCTTCGCTTATGATTAGAGGGACGATACACCGGGTGATCGAGTCATCGTCAGCGCTTCGAGAAC
The DNA here is from genome assembly GCA_009867345.2 of Toxicodendron radicans. Lineage (NCBI taxonomy): Eukaryota > Viridiplantae > Streptophyta > Magnoliopsida > Sapindales > Anacardiaceae > Toxicodendron > Toxicodendron radicans. Next base: position 7,593 of record WYDK02035952.1, on the reverse strand, counting down.
GTTACCTTTGGGCCATGTAGGCTTATTTTATTAGGATAAGATCGAGGTCATCTGGTCGCTACCTCCGGGCCCTTAGGCTCATTTTTTTGAGATAGGTCTGAAGAACAATGTGAAACCATTACCCTTGGGCCACGTAGACTCAATTTATTAGGGTAAGGTTCGGATCGTACATATCACTACCTTTGGGCCCTTAGGCTCGTTTTATTGAGATAGGACTAACAACCAATGTGAAACTATTACCCTTGGGCCACGTAGGCTCATTTTATTAGGGTAAGGTTCGGATCGTACATATCGCTACCTTTGGGCCCTTAGGCTCGTTTTATTGAGATAGGACTAACGACCAATGTGAAACCATTACCCTTGGGCCGCATAGGCTTGTTTTATTAGGGTAAGGTCCAAATCGTGCAGGTCGCTACCTTTGGGCCCTTAGGCTCGTTTTATTGAGATAGGACTGATGACCAATGCTGGATCGTTACCCTTGAGCCGCGTAGGCTCGTTTTATCAGGGTAAGACTCAGATCGTTCAGGTTGCTACCTCTGGGCCTTTTGGCTCATTTTATTGAGATATGACTAAAGACCTATGGAGAAAACTGCAGAGTCCCTTGCATTTACGACAATGAAGATAGATCATTGGAGAATCAATTTTAAACTTTATTCTTTTTTGCGATTACAAAGTTGATCCGACGATCACGAGATCGTGGAGTTACAAAAGAAGAAAAAGGTCCCGTATGGAGTTCGTGATTAAGATGTTCGCGAACCCCCAGGGGAGACTTGCTTGGTGGTGATTATGATTGCGATGACTCATTGGTAGTATCTCTGGAGGTGTTCGGAGTGCCAGGCATGTGGGGTTGCTTTGCCACTTAAATCTTCTATGTGATAAGTTATTGGTCGCACAATTATCGCGATTCTATATAGGCCTTCCCAATTGGGGCCAAGTACCCCAACATTTGGATCCCTCGTGTTGATCATGACCTTGCGAAGCACCAGGTCGCCACAAAGGAAATCTTTTTTCTTGACTTTGTTGTCAAAGAACTTCTCCTTTGTTGGTATACGGCGAGGCGCAGTTGTGCTGTGGCGCGATGACCTCTATTAGATCGAGGCTTAGTCGCATAAGCGTTTTATTGTCTTCTTCGTTGAAAGTGTCTCTTCGTAACGAGCCTGCACTGACCTCAACAGGTATCATGGCTTCACAACCATATGCCATGGAGAACAGAGTTTCCCGCATGGAAGTTCGTGGAGTAGTCCAGTATGACGAAAGCACCTCGGGGAGTTCTTCAGGCCAATTTCCTTTGGAGCAATCAAGCTTTGTCTTTAGGGTTCGCTTGATAATATTGTTGATAGCCTTAACCTGTCCATTAGCATGGGGTCGTGTAATGAAGGCAAACCTATTCTGAATTCCTAGGTTGCTGCAAAACTTCCTGAAGTCGTCATTTTCAAACTGTTTGCCGTTGTCCGAGATTATAGAGTTAGGAATCCCGAACCAGCAAATGATGTTCTTATAGACGAACGTCTTGATCTTATTCGTGGTGATCGTGGCTAGAGGTTTGACATCTACCCACTTTGTGAAGTAGTCCACGGCGACCACAAACTTGACATTGTCATGAGCCACTGTGAGGGTGCTCGCGGGATGTTCACGAATCATTTGCACTTGTCGCATCTTTTAACAAAGCCAGTCGAATCGGACAGGATTATGTTCCAGTAGTATCCTTGCCTGGTGATCTTGTTTGCCATGGATTCTCTCGCGAAATGATTTTCACAGATACCCTCGTGGATTTCACGAATGATATAGTCTGTTTCGTCATCATTTACACATCGCATCAATGGAGTCCCAAACCCTTTCCTATACAAGGTTTTCCTATTCCTTCTTTGAGATAGGCTAGGATTGGAGTCATCCAATTCTTCAAGAGGTTGATATGCATCACGACCTAACTGGTCGGGGTAGTGCTTAGAGCAGGGATGACCTTGACAAGGATGCAATTAAGGGCTTCCGATTCCAACGATAAGGCGAACTTGGCCAGGGCGTTGGCTACAGAATTCTCACATCGCGGGATTTGAGTGATCGTGAAGTTTTTGAATGTGGCGAGCTTTGCCTTGGCCTTCTTCCAGTAGGCGACCATCCTATCCCCTTTCGCTTGGTAGTCACAAACTATTTGGGTCATGATCACCTATGAATCACTATGGATTTTTAGCGATTCGACGCCCATCTCTTTAGCTAGGAGCAAGTCGGTGAAAAGAGCCTCATACTTTGCTTTGTTATTTGTCTCCTTAAACCCGAACTTGAAGGTCTTATAAAGTTGGGTACCTTTTGGGCTGATCAGAAGTAATCCTACTCCAACTCGTGTGGCTATCGAAGATTCGTCAATGAATATTTCCCAAGTAAAGGAGTCGTCGAGCCTTTTGGCCACGTCGCTGGCTTTGTTTGTGTTTGGCTCAATCTACTCGCTTACTCTCTCTTCATGTAGTGGGGACGTGAACTCAGAAATGAAGTCCGTCAAAACCTACCATTTTATTGAAGTTCGGGGCTGGTAATGGATATCGAACTAACTCAGTTCGATGGCCCACTGCATCATCCTTCCCGAGGCATCATGCCTCTGCAAGATCTGTCTCATTGGGTAGCTCATAAGCACATTGATCGTGTGGCTGTAGAAATATGGTCGTAGCTTGAGAGACGCAGTGATAAGCGCTAACACCAGATGCTCAATTTCCGGGTAACAGGGTCTCAGTGTCCACCAGTCACTTACTGACGTAGTAGATCGGCCATTGGACCTGACTTTCCTCACGAACAAGGGCTGCGCTAATTGCTCTAGATAAGACGGATAGGTACAGGATCAGAGTTTCTTGGGCGATCGGTTTGGATAGGAGCGGAGGGTTCCTAAGATAAGTTTTGAGTTCTTGGAAAGCCCGCTTACACTCTGCGGTCCAAACAAACTGCTTGTTAACTTTCAAAACATTGAAGAATGGGAGGCAGCGATCTGTCGACCGCGAGATGAAGTGGCTGAGGGTTGTGACCCTCTCGGTTAGGCACTACACTTGCTTTTGATTCGCATGGCTTTTCATGTTCAGCAGGGCCTGAATCTTTTTTTAGTTTATCTCGATCCCTCGCTGGTTCACCATAAAGCCAAGGAACTTCCTGGATGTTACCCCAAAAGCTCACTTAAGGGGATTCAACTTCATCTTGTACTGTTGAAAACTTCGGACAAGTGTTGGATGTGGTCAGCGGTGACCCGCGACTTGACGAGCATATCGTCCACATAGACCTCAATTAAGTTGCCAATCAAGTCTATGAACATGTGGTTGATGAGCCACTAGTAGGTCGCTCTAGCATTCTTCAGTTCAAAGGGTATGACTTTGTAGCAATACAAGCTGCGATCCATGGTAAAAGTCGTGTGCTCCTCATCAGGAGTGTGCATGGTGATCTGATTATAGCTAGAATAAGCGTCCATAAAATTTAGAAGCTTGTTCCCCGATGTGCTATCGACTAGTTGGTCTATCATCTGTAGCAGAAAGCTATATTTCGGACATGCTTTGTTGAGATTGCTAAAATCAACACATGTACGCCATTTGCCGTTGCGCTTACAAACTAATACCGGGTTTGCTATCCACTCCTGGTAATGAGATTCCTGGATAAAATCTATTGACAACAGCTTCTTGACCTCCGATTTTAATGCTTAATATCTTTCTGGATCCATCCTTCTTCTTTTCTGGTGAATGGGGTGATGATCCGGATCGATGTTTAGACGATGACATATGATGCTTGGGTCAATTCACACCATGTCAGCATGTGTCCAAGCGAATACATTCTGGCTTTTCTGAAGGAACGCGATAAAGGATCTAACAATCTCCTCACTGAGTTTGCTATCGATTTTTAGTTTGTGGGTTGGCTCGTCGTTCTAGACCTGAACCTTGACTAACTGCTCGACCAGGTCATTAGTGGATAAGTCTTCTTGTAGCCGGGAATCAATAGTGTTCTCACAGGACCTAGGTGGGGCTTGGTTACCTCAATGGCCATGGTGACCTTTGCTTTTAATTTCTCTACCAAACAAACTGCATTGTTATAGCAGAGTCTTGACTCCTCTTGCCATCCACATACTTCACCCACATTGTCGGGGGTGGGGAGTTTCATCTTCATATGGTAAATTGAAGTGACTGCCTTCAGCGCTCCCAGTAGAGGTCATCCCAATATCAGATTCACAGAGGCCAAACAATCCATGACTAGGAAGACGACTACCTCAGTGGCTGAGGGAACATTCCCCACGGTCATTGGCAGTGTAATCATACCCTTTGGCATTAGAGAATCTCCAGTAAAACCGAACATTGGTTGGTGGACTGGTTTCAGGTCGACATCCTTCAACTTTATTCCTACAAAGCAATCGTAGAAAAGGACATTCACGATACTCCTATTGTCATTGCGTACTTGGTGAACCTTTTTGTTGCCCACGCGTGCTATCACGACCAGCGCATCTTCGTGGGGATGGTGTAAGCGAACTGCATCTTGTTCACGAAAACCAATCTCTTCGTATCACCTTGGGAATTTGGCGGGGCGTCTTTCTGTTCAAAATACAGTTAGTGGAGCTTGTCTGGATCGCGCACATAGCGATCTTGCAACTGTCTAGAACTCCCTACAATGTGTGGCCCTCAAATATCATGAAGAATTCACTCCCTCCCGGACTACGAAAGGTCGAGAAGGGTCATTTTTTTGATCTTCTTCTTTTGGACAGCAATTAGAGTTATCGATAAAGTTGTTCAAGTGCCCCCCTCTAGATGAGATTTTCAATGGCATTTCGTAAGGAGAGGCACTCATCTGTATGGTAACCACGTCCCTATGATAGTGGCAATACCTCCTGCCATTTCTATTCACTCTGTCTCCTTTCAGAGGTTGACGTGGCGGTAGGACCCCATTATCCACTTTTAGTACTTCGCTGATCTTGGTGTTCAACGGAGTGAAAACTCACTGCAATGGTGCTTTGTTTTTCGCCGGCTCGAACCGAGGTCTCCCCCGTCTGTCACTATTCTTATGCCGATCATTTCACTGATTATCTAAGGGCTTGAAACAGGCATACACCCTTTCTTAGAATTCTTTTCGCAGGGTGCACTCGTGTTAGCCCCTTGATCTCTGCGAGGCAGCACGGCGACGAAGTTTCCAATCCTTTGAAACTTTTCCGCGAGTTTGTAAAACCTTGGGAGATGGACGTTCTCCTCCTTCTGTAGCTTATTCCAGAATTCTGTCTTAGGTCGCACGCCTGCCATTATCAGGGTGTAGACTACTTCTTCATGCGCATTGGTGACTTTATGGAGTTCGGTGTGGAACCGTTCTAAATAGGACTTCAAGGACTAGCCCTTTTCCTGTCGTATGTTACTCAGATAGCTTAAGAGAATGGAGAACTACCTGTTCGCCTAGAAATGCCGCAAAAACTCGATACCCTGTAGAGCTCCATGAGGTCGTTGAAGATAAACAAGTGATCATGTGGGTCGTTGTTACCATGGAACGCTTTCATATCTAGCATTCAAAAATTGATGGGTAACGGAGCTTCCAAAACTTCTGCGGAGAAAAGAGAGACCCATGCATCGACATTTTCATCATTGCTGCTAGCCCCCAAGTAGTCGATGGCCTGTTGAAACTCTTTGATCCAATGAGCATCGCCTGCTGGCTGAGGTTGCGGTTGGGGATTCACGCTTTCAACTATTTTCGATTGTTGTCGCTCTATTCTCTGATCTAACAGATATCGTCGGAGATCACAAGTTGGGATATTGCTTAGTCCGCGTGGCCACCTTAGCTCGTTGTCCCTTGGCTCCGCTTGAGTATGATTTAGTGGTGAATTCACTTCTTCCTAGAGAGCAGCGCGAGTAACCTGGTTGTATTCAGTTTGTGGCCGTTGAGTCTCTACTTGATCTCCCTTTGGTCGCAGCAGGGTGCTACCCCCAAGCCAATGGGATTGGTGGTTATCCAGCCTGTTCGACAGATTTGATCTCCGACCTCCATGTGTGGACTGGTTCTGGGTGTATTGGTTACCAAATCACGTCCTAGTTGGGTCTTTCCTAATGTGAAGTCTCTTAGGGTTAGGGTTGTGATTCACACCTATCTGATCGAGGATCAAAGTGTCTGGTGGCTGATCAAATCTATCTAGAGGTTGAGTAATCGTCTGGAGAGTGTTGTCCAGTCTATCCATGTACTACAATAGGGTCGGCTCCAGGTTCGAGGCCGTTGTTGTGGAAACATCGAAGGCAAGCCCGACGAGGTCACGACCGTTATTCATTTCGATGCCTTCTGCAGCCTCTTCTACCTGGGAATAGGATTTTTGTTTCTCGCTTCCTTTGATACTTTAGTGCCATTGGTTCAAGTTTGAACGAATACATATTACGAACCAGACGATGTGATTATCACAATCGGGAATGGATCTGCCCTCTTTTTAGCGCCAAGCTGTTGATGTCGAATTCGCACCAACTAACAAGTTACAATCAGATCTTTGCGACCTGAGTGTTTCGAGTCAATTTAGGTTTATTACTGGTAAGGGCGACCCGATTCTTTAGTTTGTTAATTAATAACTTATAAAATAAATAAGACAAATGTTTTTATAATGGTTCGGAGGCTGAGTAGCGAACTCCTACATCCACTGTTGTTTTCTATTAATTATCGAGATTACAAGGTAGAGATTTTGATTACAAGAACATAAAGTTCTAGAGAGAGAAAGTTGTTAGGAGCGTCTTATCAATTTCCTTGTGAGAGATCTGATTTTAGAGCTTCTAGGATCCTAACAATATTGAGGGAGGTCTTCTATTTATAGGGAGTGATCTCGGGTCCCACCAGACAGGTGTAAGCCGTTAGTTGAGCTTGAACTGAAAGTGAGAGACAACTGCTTGATAGGATACAATGGAATTGAATAAGGTCATCAACGGACAAGTGGCGCAACCTAATAGGTCACATGACGTCATCAACGAACACACCAGATTTTACCCCATAACAAATACTATATATACAAATTCCTTATACAAACGCTTTCTTATAGATTGATCATTGATGTGACACAAAGTGAATAAATGAATTTGTATAAAAAATCAACGCCATAAATGTTAATTAATACAGATGAATGAAATGGCAATAAGAGAGTTGTTCCACATTAGTTTGTATAGGTAGTATGTGATAATTCTAGATTTGTTATGCTTTGTACTTGAATTTATTAGGATTATCAGATGCTTTGTACATAGTTTTGATCCTGAATATTACTTAAATGTGTTATTTTCTGTTTCAGGACAAAATGGGTTAAAGATCCAAGAAATGGCAAAATTGTAAATTCAGCTTTAAGGCAAGAGAACGTCGCCTAGGCAACAAACTCTCTGGAATTTCTTCACTTATGGGATTTTTGTTTGTTGTTTCAGCGACATCGGGTAAAATGGAAACGCTGCGTTTAGCGTTTACACGTTTTTAGGTTATAATTTTTTTGAGTATATAAACAAACTAAATATTGTAAATGGGGGATATACTCTTAGGGTTAGGGTTTGAGAGAAAACCTTTAGAATATATAGAAATCCATTGATCCTAAGGATTGATTCTTTGTAAAAAGGGTTAGTTAGAGGGGATTTCACTTTTGATTCATAT
>WYDK02035939.1:0-16019 GCA_009867345.2 Toxicodendron radicans | reverse complement strand
TAAAATGATCCTTTAGAAATATTGTATTCCTCTCAACAAAACACATTAATTATTTATAATTTTATACCACCAATCAAATCAAACATAATAATATAACATTCCCCGATAATCTTCAAGGTAATCTATTTTTCCAATAATCGTATATTTTTTATAATAAAACATTCCCGAAACCAAACGGTCCATAAGGATATTGCTATATGGTTGTCACTTAGTTACAAAAAGTATCGTTAGACAACAATATTGATTATTATAGGATCTAAACACCAAGAATGAATTGGAAGTAAAAAAAAAAAAAAAAATTTGGATAATGAGGTGTAGGCACATGTATGCATGTGATCTGAAAATAAAATTGGAAATAGATAGCTGGGGTAACATGCAAATATTGTATTATTATCAAATGAATTGTCCCTTTAGCCTGCCACGTATCACTTGTGGATGCATCCCATCACCTCAATTCCACTTGTCAAATTCATACTTTTTATTTTTTAATTTATTTTTACATACTATGTATTTTAATTTTAATTCCAAAATTTAAAATTAATAGATTAACTTCAGTTTTGTGGTAGACTGGGCACATGTACGTTATTGGATTTTTTAAGCCATTAAAGCCTAGCCCATGACCAATGGAACCATTTATTATTGGCTAACGCAAGGCCCATATCACCTCTTTAATCACCTCTATTTTTTTTACGACGGGGATAAAATGTTGGGACTGTACAGACTTCCATTAATTTAAGTTTGGTTTCCTTTTAGGATGTATTTGGACAGGATGAAACACCTTCATTGTAAGGTATTTATTTGGCAAAGAATTTAACTGGCGCCAACCCCTAGGCACTAACTCAAAAGGGTACTAATTGTTTGTATTGGTAAGGAATGGTACTTGTGAGTTGTCACTACAAACAAATTACATTTAATGAATTACTTAAAAAAGTATTTAAATCATACTCCATTAACTATTCAATTTTTAAGTAAATATTAAAATTTTTCCATTAACTTCCACGCATTTAAGCTATCAATGAGCACCCCCTCGTTATGAAAATGTGATTGTAATCCCTATTCTATTAATTTTCTATAAAGTTAATAATTAGACTAAATATAAATTGTATTTCATTTATAAAGGGGTATTTTTGACTTCACCCTAGCCTAAATTTACTAGTTTTATTTTTCCTTCCTTTCCCCCTTTCTCCACTTTTAGCCCACCATTGCTAGATCCGACAAGATGAGTGTCATTAAGAGACTAGATCTGACATTGAAGAGCCCTTCTATCAACACCGTGATGCCAAATTCGCCTTGCGACACTTATCCAATAATGACGTGAGGCTAGTCTAGCCTTGGGTTAGCCTATCGGCAACGTGGTGAGGCAAATTCAACCTTTCTTTACCCAATAGCAGTTGGGAAGCTCTTATTGTGGCTGTACGTGCCAGATTTAGCCTCCATCACGTCGCCAAGCCTTTAGCAACTTCTATGAGGCCTCCAACGACAGCCGCAAGGCGTTTAAGGCACCTAGTTACGTCATGAGATCGTCATAAGCTGTGAGGCCAACTAGGGCAATTTAGGCAAGGATTAAGTTGATAAATCTAAGGAGGTGTTTGGGTTATCCCCCATTACTGAGGTAATGTCATCTTGTATTACTTACATTACCATGTTTGATTTTCAAGTAATATAAGATTATGTTAATCTTCTATAACCAATAGTAATTACCAATTGGTTATATAGGTGGTAATCTGAATACCTCAATTTTCTTAGGTATTCTGAGATTACTTGGTAATTGTTTTTTTGTTACAATTTTACCATTTATTAATGAAATTTTACTACAATAATGCCCTTGTTATTTAAAGAATTTTCAAATAAATTGAAAGACTATTCTATTCTTATAAACCTATTTTTGAAGACAAAAATACCCCTAAACTAAAAACATTTACACCTGATAGGTGGCAAGATCTGGCCACCACCGTCAGTAGCTGGCTGAATCTGGCCACCACAGACAGCAACTGGCTAGACATGGCCAGATTGACACATGACCGATCTAAGCAGCCAGTAGTGACTGGGTGGGGTGGGGGGTCTTCATAACTTTTTAATCTTTTATTATGGGAAGTGTTTAAATTAAGGGGTTAACAATATTCTAAATAACAAATAATAATAATAATAATATAATAATAATAATAATATTAAAAATGAAGGGCAATTAAGTAATTTACATAACATACCTACCAATTTATTCCTCCCAACCAACCATATTAATGTAACATACTCACAATTTTATTCCTTCCAACCAAACACATTTTAGACAACATTCCCAGTAATCTTCCAAGGTAATCTATCTTTTCCTTAATACAACATTCTTAGTAATACAACATTCCTTGAACCAAACCACCATAAATATTCAATGTGTTATCGAATGATATTTGTCCATTACTTTTTTCATAAATGCTACATAAATCATATAATTGCTATGCAAAAGCATAGTATGCACATTCATTGAGTTTGTGAGTGTAGATGCAAAAATCTACGGTTGATTCGGAAGGGTTGGATCTTGTGTGAAGCAAACCACTGACAACCGAATGAACCTGTAAACATAAGAAGAGTGAACGCGGAGTTCACGGGGGACACCGGTGTAACGTCGACCGTAGGCACTCCGACACTCCAGTTAGCACAATTGTGGGTATCTTATAAAGGTTGAGAGCGGGGTAGACTTACCGGAGTAGTTGGCTAGGGCGTGACTCATCGACATTGAGTGGCCAGAGCACGACGTTATGTTGGAGATCGGGGTTGAGTCGATCGGAACCAAGTTCAACGACGGTGATGAGAGGCTGAGGCTCTTAAGAGCAAGTGTTCTCTAAGAGATGTGAGAGAAATGCTCTCTATATATGTATGTGAATGAATCAATGAGAGGTGAGCCTCTACTTATATATGAGCTCATGAAGGGTTGAGTCCTAGTAGAACACGTGTTTGAGTAAAGAGAAAACTCATTGGGGGACTTGCCTTTGTGAGAGTAGGAGTCTTAATTCATTTAAGATTCAAGATCTTGGATGAATTAAGAAGAGTGTAGAACTTGGTGTCCTTGTGGGACTTGGTGTCCTTGTGGGACTTGGTGTCCTTGTAAGAGTAAAAGTCCTACTTAGTGAAGTATCCTCGTGAGACTTGGAGTCTTGAAGAGTTAAGAGCATTCATGGATTTGGAGTCTTGAGGAGGTAGACTAATAGTTAGACTCGAAGTTGTGAAGGGGCATTGAGATTAGATTAGGGTTTATCTGTTTTTAGAGCATGAGATGGACTTCCTACAAGAATGAACCGAAGTGAGCCCAATCGGAATTAGACCGACCAACTAGAGTTGGGTCGAGGCACTGAGCCATATTATAGTAAGTTCGTCACTAATGGGCTTGATGAAGTCCATGCCAATTTTTTGCCCATACAATTTTTCACACACTCTTTAAGTTAATGAGTACTTACCTTAGAGAGTATATCGAGTCAAATGAGTGCTGACTAAGTTAAGGAGTACTTGGCTAAGTAAGTTGTTTGAAATGTTATGCAACATGTTCATCGAGTCGTTTGAGGTGGTATGCCTTGACTTGATATGCAAACTTAGTGCGAGCTAAGTTATTGTTGTAAGAAAGCTCACTTGGCCAACCGGAGTTGGACGAAGTATGGAGACGTGCTCAACCAACCAGAGTGTGGACTTGGGAGTATGTGAGTTCGCTTGACCAACTGAAGTTGGGAGTTGGATAACAATTCACTTGACCAACATGAATTTGGGAGGTAGATGGAAGTTCGCTTGACCAACCTAAGTTGAGAGGTAAATGTAAGTTCACTTGTCCCTTACTATCTAAAGAGTAACTAGCTTAGAGAGTGTTCGTTCATACGTAGGTGTAAAGTGAATTTGATCACTTGTTCAGGGAGATACATCCATTCGAGTGGTCTTGTTGATGAGGAATTATTCATAGGACCACTCGACTCAACTCAACTCCACTCGGATGTGTGTGTTTGGTTTAGTGGACTGAAGTTGAGGTCTTGTACGTAGGTAGCTACTTGTTGTCCCACTCGGCTCGTCTCATGGGGCCGGGGAGTGTGATCGTCCAAGTGGAAAGTATTATACAACAACCTTGTCTCATGTAGGTTTTAATCGGGTCACCTGTATGAGGTTGAGTTGAATGGAGCCAAGTAGTGAATCTCTTGGTGGTGTCCCGCGTTAAGGCGCACTTGATTTATGGCATAATTGATACGATATACCTCTCACTTGGTTGGCAGAGTTGAGCAAAGTGGGGGTGCTTTGGATAAGAGTTACGTAAACTCACATTGACTAATTTATGAAGACTTGTACACTTAGGTTGTCACGGTAGTGTTGAATCGAATCAATTAAGGCGACTAATTTTTCTCCCATGCGACTTGACACTTGCTTAGTCTAGGTCGAGCCGATTGATTATGCTGAATAGATATCAAATGCAAATGGGTCGAATGGAAGACATTGGAGACCTTTCTTGTGTATGTTTCTGGCGATGATGTATTTTTCTCATGACTTCCTTCAATCGGTCGACTAAGATAGAGTCGAGCCGAGTAGTGTGTGGTATTAGTTGGTAGACGCGCTTGGGCAATGGTTGCCTTAGTATGAAATTTGCAATGTTTTTAGATGGCGGGGCCGAGTGACATATTTGTCATAGCCCATAGCATTTACCTCGTGGCCTAATATTGAATTAGATTGATTAGACTGAAGGTAGAGTGTCCTACTCAGTTGGCCGAGTGGGGCCAAGAGGAACATGGGAACATTGTCATAAGGTTTGTCTTTTCACTCCTCGCACTCGATTGGTAGAGCCGAGTGGAATAGCGTTTGTATTCTTATTAGGGAGTTTGTAAATGCTTGCTTAACTTGACTTATGTTGACGTGTAGAGAATGCATGACGAGTGAATGGTGCTTGCACTTACGATTGAAGTCTTCACTTTGTTCGACTAAGCATAGCAGAGATAGATAATGATCATCTACGTTTGGTTGTCTTGGGGTCTTTTGAAGGCGATTATGTGGATTAGTGGAGTCGACTTTATAGGTGGTGACATCTCTGACTTCTTTTGGCGTACCCTAGTGCTTCCAGTTGGATGACATAACCAACCAAGCGAAAGGTGGTGGGCTCACATCTTGTTAATCCCATTTAATCTGATAGTAGTATCGACACGAGTGGTAAAGGAATATGAAACTAGTCCTTTCTAGGCTGTGTTGATCGAAACGAGTGGGATATTATGAATCTTTGCGTATCCTACTTGGATATGAACGAGTCTGCTTACAAAGTTATCACTTTGAAGAGTCAGAGTGAACCGAGTGGAGTGATCAAGTTCCAATTCTGAAAGTCGTGTTGAGTCGAGTATCTGATGTTCGTATTTTTCACGAGTTTTTTTTTCATTCGGCAAGCTCATTTGAGTACTGTGTGGGAGGTGCATTATGTAGACTCAACCGACTCATTGCGCCAGATACTACGCTTCTTGTATCATGCCACATGGTGATCAAAAGGTGTTTCACATGTGAAGTTCTTTTTTGATTTTCTGAAGGTTGGAAACTAAAAGTTTCGTTTCCTGAGGCTTCTAGATTGCTTCACACGTGTCTTCCTTGACATAATGAGCATTTATTGAATAACAAATTTCTTCTTGGAGACAGTTATACCTTAGAGAAGTTTCATTTTCACTTTTTGAGAAGAAGTTGAAGGAGGTTGCAACCATTTTCAAAGATTTTGCGGTGCATCTATCGGTAACTCTTCGTTTTCCTTTATTTTTTTTTGGCTTTGATTTGTACTTAGATTTTCTTCAATGGGTATTGGTTTTTTTGGTTTATTCTTGGCTGGATTGGATTTGAATGGGTTTTGTTTTTTTACGAGACTTGAATGTTTGTGACTGGGTGTTGAAGGAGAATATTTCGGAGTGTTGATTGTTTTTTGGAGGAGATCGATAGAGGGTTTTTGAGACTTGGGTTAATCTAGTGAGAGTTTTGAAGAGAAGTTTGGGTTTTTCTGGGTTTCTTAGCACTTTCATTCTAAGGCATTGTGGGGTGAAAGCAAGCTTTGTATTTTTGAGATTTGGGAAAGTGTTTGGAAAAGGAGGGTCTGCTTGCAGAAAGGCTTGCCAAGTTTGAATCTTCCTTTACCTGACTCTGTAAAGTTGGCCGAGCCGAGTGGAGGTTTTGTGAGCTTGATTATCTGAGTTAGTAAACTTTGTGTTTGCCGAGTAGAGTAGAGTGAGGCACCCCTGAGTTGTTGATTGTAGGAGTTCAGTGAGACGCAAGTGGGGACGTTGCTGATTGAAAGAGGATCTGCCTCATAGGAGTTATAGATCGAGCCGTGCCGACTGAGAGCAATCTTGTTGGTAGAGTCGATTCGAGTCGTTGATTAGTATCTCATAAATAAGATTTGGGGTGCTGATAGATTATAATTTTATCTTTTTATTATCTTTACATCTAGTTTATTTGGCATGTTTTACGTCTGATGGTGCTGAATTGCTTTGATTTTTTATGTATAAGGCATTTGTGGTAATGTGTTAGTGAATTGTGCTTAAAACCAGAAATTTCTAGCATTTTTGCTTTTGAATGTTTTGGAATGTTTTCAGGTTTTCGATGGACTTAGAGTTTCATTTTGCGTTCAAAGAATTCTGTGAAGTTAAAGTAGACATCTCAAGATTTTCAAAAAGGTTTGGTTCGTCAAATTGTGAGTTTTTTTGGGCCTCCAAACGTTGGTGGAAAATCAGAGCTAAAAAGTAAAATCGAATCCTAATTGGAGTAGGATTTCTATCCGACCACTGGAGCTTTAAAAGGGCATAACTGGAGTTCACAAAATTCAAACGAGGTGATTCAAAATCCCAAATTGAATTAAACATCTTGAAATAAAATTATGAAGGTACAAAAGTCCAGATCAATTGTTTAGAGGTTCGAAATTGGCAGAGAAGTTCGAGTAGAATTTGTCACGGGCCGAAAATTTCTGAATGGACCACTTTCGATTTTTGGCCCATAAGTAGAGTTGCAAACCTTTGTTTTAGGTGAGGCAAGATGCGTTGGAAACTTAAGGAGTAGAGAATAGAGATATATATTTTATTTAGAGTCTGAAGTCCAGAAAGCCCTTTTTCTTGTTCAAAATTGGCCTTGAAATTACAGATGGAATCTAGAAACCCTAATCCTTAGTTGATTTGGATTGTGTCTTTGTGGGACTATAAAGATAGCATTAGCTTTTAGGTGTTGGGAGACACATAGATAGATCGAAATTTTATTTCTTTATTTTTATTTGTGTTTTTCTTTATTCCATCATGTCTGACTAAGTTCTTTAGTTCGATTCAAGGAAACTCCAACCCGATTAGTATGATTGTGAGACTCTGTTCTTAATCTTAGTTATTCTTCTATTCGAATCTCTGTGTTTCTTTGTTTTACTTGTTGACAATTGCATGATTTAATTGATTAAAGAGGTGTGTTAATTGATTGATTGTGTGGTTGATTGCTAAACTGAAATTGCAATCCGTAATTGTTATAATATTCAGTTAGAGTAGCAATTAAGCAAAACAATTGTGATCCAAGTTTTTGTTGACTTTTTAAAAGAAACGTGGAATGAATTAAATAATATGACACTTGATCGATTATTATTCATCTTTAACTCCTACCTAATTTGTAATGCTATCAGTAAATTCATAAGGATTGCTTAATACCGATTGGTTTATTGGTAAGAATTAATTTGTGTGTTGGGCTGAGATTAATGAACTTAGGGAAGGTAAAGATTGTCTGGCTTCTTGACAATCTTTGGGTGTCTTCTTGACAATCTTTGGTTAAATATTCAATTAAAGAATAATATATCTTAGAAGTCAGTGATCAGTTAGCAATCGTGGGTAATTTTCCTTGAATCGAGACCGTATTTTATTCAATTTTGCTTATTTCCTATTATTAATAATTATTCTTGCGTCAATTAATTTTCGAAGTAAAATCCCCCCTGTTTCAATTAGGTTAGGTAATTTGATTAACTAGTCTCTGTGGATTAACCTATACTTGCTGTGAATACAAGTTGTGAGTAGAGTAATTTAATTTTTGGGTGCGCTCAGCACGCATCAGGCGCCTAGGCAGAGTTGGTTGAGTCAAGTGAAAATCTTTGTTTGTTGAAGCCTCATAGTTGGAGTTAACAGTTATGATTATGGGTAGAGGTTGATGAGAGAAGTCTAGTGAGACTTGTGCTTGTAGGAGAGTTGTCTCTAGAGCCGAGCTGAGTGGGCTAGGAGGAAGTGATATTATAATGTTGTTGAGTCTACCTGGCGCCGTTATGGTGGTAGAGCATAGTGGACTTTGTTGTAGATTTACCTAGACTTCCAAAGGGTATGAGAGTTGGGCAAATAGACTAGAGTGGAGGTAGTTGTGTCTATTTGTAGCTTTATGATGCATTTGTGGTTGTCAAGTCGAGCGGAGATGGATGAGGGTGATGAATATGAGAACCCTCCAAAGCTCATAATGATGCCGAATGGAGCAAAACCGTTGCTTGGTTTTGAGTTGGTGACTATAGCCAATCAGCCTAGCCGAGTATCCAAGAAGTTGATGATGTTATTAACCCTTATTCTGGAGATGTTGAATTTGAGATTCCATCAACGAGTGGTGGAGATGGGGATGAGCTGAGTCACCCATGAGGATGCATATTGAGCATCAATCCTTAATCTAGTATCACTAAGGGTGACGTTCTGAGGCTCAAATTTTGATACAAGATCCCTCAATCAATGAATATACAAGTGCCTATAGCCCATGAGAGAGTCGATTGGGACATGCTAGGGTATGTGAGCATTTATGAGCAAACCATGATTGACTACATGAGGTTCTCGATTATGAGACTCGCCTTAGAGGTGCAGAACCACTACTTGATAACACCAAGACAGTTGATGCCCAATGTTTGAAGATTGTTCATGGCCCAAAAGTGTTTGAGTAGAAAGCATGAGATTGAATTTGAACGGAGTGACCTCATCTACTCATATTTTCTCAAGGAGAATGACAAAGACAAATGGCAGATATCAAATCACACTAAGGCATGACATAGAGCACTTAGTGACTTGTTTAAGGACGGGTGATAAGAAGTGGAAAGAGCTGTATTTCTTCGTCAAGGGCGACTTAGTGTTTGGTTATGGGTCTTGATGACCTTGATGAGATTCCATTCTTATGGAAGACGACCAGTAAGTTCCTTTCTTTTTGTGCTTTTGTTCATCTTTGTTGACTGAAACTTATTGTTTCTCTTCATGCAGATCTCTCTTACAATCGATCATTGAGCGGGTTGCTTGTTGAGGAGCAGACTCGACTGATACTTGAGATTTCGAAGGAAGACCGTGACTGGAGACAAATACTTTCGGAGCCTAATTTGCATTATAGCCATTAGTGGAATCAAGTTTAGGACATCCTGCAAGGTATCCCGATTCTTCCTTTAAAGTCATTGTCGTATACCTTGCTTTGTTCAGTATGCCAACAAGCATTTATTCGATCAATCATCACTTCATAGATTAACTCACGAAGAATTGTTACTTGTAGAGGAGACGATGAAATGAACATTCAAGGTTTCAAGTGCCCAAAGAAGTCCTAGCCAAGAGGAAGGCCGAAGCTGAGAGAAAGAGGAAGAGAAGGCTTGACACTTTTGTTGTAGATAGAGTCACTGCCGCTGTTCTTGTTCCCCTATCCCCGTATAGGATGATAGAGATTGACTCGTCTAAGCGAGCTAGAGTAAAAACAAGTGAGGATTCAATTCAGCTCACCCTTCATGCCTTAGGTTCTTTCTACTTGGATCTTTCGTTCATCTAAGGGGTCTCTAATGCATTCTTATTGCCCGAGGACCGGAGGTGATTTTCAGATATTGGGGTTGTCCAGGCTGCTGACTAAGGGGATCACTCAGGCCTACCAAGTACTGTACTTTGTCTTTCCATTGATTGATTACTGTTGATGAATACTTCTTACATGTCTTGGTTGTGTGCTGGCATTGTCGAATAACATGTTCCTGAAGCAGACCGTGGCTGCCTAGGAGAAGAGGAACAATGACCTTGCCCAAGCCAATACTGAGTTGAGGAAACAATTTACCATGTCCTAGGAGTTAGAGAGAGAGGTGAGGGCCAAACTGACTGTTACTTTGGCCGATTGGGATGTCGCTTGAGCCGAGGCTCCCATAGAGAGAGAGTAGTGATCTCTTAGGCAAGAAGGTTGAAACCGTTGCCATTGAGGTGGTGTTGAAAACCTGCGCTGAACTGATGGAAGAGTTTAAGGCTGGGAAGCATGATGAATAGGATACCGATGATGAGATAGTTGCTTGGAGAGCGTTAGAGGCCAAGATGGCTAGTAAAGGTCAGGTTGATACGTCTATTGGGCATGATGGAATTGAGGAGCATGTTGCACCGCCAGTTGCGAACCCGTTGCAACTGACTAACGGTGTCAAGATAGAGCCGATTGAGGAGACTGAGCTGGCTTCTGAGTCAGAGTAGGTTGTCAACGATCAGAGGCATGTGGCTCATTGATACTTTTGTACTTAGCTTTACCCTAAACTATTTTGAGGCGTACTGACTATTTTTTGTTTTTGTATTTGGCCGGCTGTGGCTTTTCACATCATAGCTGACTCTTTTTTAACCCATCGAGGCATTTATTGTTTATATATTGATCACTTTTTTACGTTTGTTGATGGTGTCCCTTGTGCTTGTGTTGATGGTTCTTTGTTACTTCTGTGTGAAGGGTGTGACCTTTAATGGACCGTGGATCCAGCGTCTGGTACGTTGATGGACTCGACTCTTCCTCGAGGGTGAGTCAACTCTACCTTTGGGGCAAGTTGACTCTTTTTTATGTAGAATGAGTCTGTTTAGGCCATTCGGCTTTACCACTCGATTAGGTCGTTTTGTTTGAGTGGACACATCTTAGATTGATAGTGGTTGTGACACCGAGTATCTTTACTCAACCAATTTGTTGCATGCCTTTGGGTAGCATCGAGTGGCTCGTGGAGTTGCCATGAAATGTTTGTGGTTTCTCGAACTGTAGGTAGAGTCGGACCAGGTAGAGTGGAGCTGAATAGGATGAGGGATGACTTATTGGCATCATCACTATGATTTGAAAATGCTATTAAGAATTCTTGAAGATTTGGAGTCTCCACCTTCAACTTTGTAAATGGAGTTGCCTTGTCGTCGATGAGTAGAGTGGGATCATACGGATGTTGATGGCATGCACCTACGCTTGTTTGTCTCCCAGTGTCGACGTTTCTTAGTAACTAGGTCAGATGATGGTTCATCGGTAGAGCAACGTCCTTTGAAGCGGTAATATCGGTGGTGGTGACTTCTATTGTCGCTCGGCTAGGTTGGTAGAGTAGAGTCGTCTACTAGGGGTGATTGAAAACATTGTTTGAACAACCAGAGGATTGTTGATATGGACAAGGACGTCTATTGCATGGGCTCTGTCCATCCTCTCATGTTGCAAGTCATAGTAACAGATGATTATCAAGGCCCACAGTGGGCACCAAACTATAGATGCAAAAATCTTTGGTGGATTCGGAAGGGTTGGATCTTGTGTGAAGTGAGCCACTAAAAATCGAATGGACCTATAAACATAAGAAGAGTGAATGCGAAGCTCACGAGGGACACCAGTGTGGTGTCGACCGTAGGCACTTCGACGCTCAAGTTAGTGTAATTGTGGGTCTATGATAAAGGCTGAGAGCAATGTAGACTTATCAGAGTGGTTGGCTAGGGTGCTACTCATCAACGTAGAATGGTCGGAGCACGATAATATACCGGAGACCAGAATTAAGTTAGTCTGAACCAAGCTCAACGACGACAGTGAGAGGCGGAGGCTCTTTATAGCAAATGTGCTCTTAGAGATGTGAGAGATAAACTCTTTGTATATGTATCTTAATGAATCAATAAGAGGCGGACCTCTGCTTATATATGACCTCATGAAGGGTTGAGTACTGGTAGTACATGAAGTACTAGTAGGACATGAAGACTTAGTAGAGCAAATGTTTGATTAAAAAGGAAACTCACTAGGGGACTTGCCTTTGTGAGAGTAAGAGTCCTAATTCATGTAAGATTCAAGATCTTGGATGAATTTGGAAGAGTGTGGGACTTGGTGTCCTTGTAGGACTAAGAGTCATACTTGGTGAAGTATCCTCATGAGACTTGGAGTCTTGAGGAGTTAAGAGCCTTCATAGATTTGGACTCTTGAGGGAGACTCTTAGTTAGACTCGAAGTTGTGAAGGGGCGTTGAGCTTGGATTCGAGTTTATCTGTTTTTGGAGAGGCCTAATCCATGTGATCGACTTCCTACAAGAGGGAACCGAAGTGGGCCCAATCAGAGTTGGGTTAAGGCATTGGGCCGTATTGTAGTAAGTTCTTACTAATGGGCTTGATGAAGTCTATGACGATTTTTTGCCTATATAATGAGTTATTGCCATGGGTGCAGTGGTGATTGCCAGGGTCGACGTGGGTCGTACTTATTTTTTTATTTAATTTTTGGTTGTATTGGTTGAACTAGGTGAAAGGCCCTTGCATTGCACGAGTTGCTTTTGAAATAGGATTTCCACATGTTTATCTTTTGGATTATGTTTATTTGGTTACGAATTTCATTAGGACATTATTCAATGTTCCATTAATGAATAATATGAGAATCTTTATTTCGTTTTATCATGGCTAATAACATGGTATCGTGTGTTGGAAAATCTTTTGCATGTTATGTTAATAATGTACTTTATTATTGCAGGTATCGCCAGTAGGGTTAATTTTGGATAATCAGCGGTATATTGAAATTCATTAAAATGTTATGAAGGTTGTAATTTGATGTTGTTATATTTCTATTACAAATTGTATTTTATATAAATTTCTTTTGACTAAAAGGAATGTTAAAATAGTTCTTATAAACCTCGTTATAATATGTACAAATACTGCAATATAAAAATGACACTATAAGAATGTTAAAAAAATATTATTCAATGTGGTCATGAATAACATTCTTGCAAACAGATGCTTACACATTTTATCACAACTTTTGCTTTTTCTTTTCATTGTCATGATAATTTTGCTGAGCATATATACTTTGTTCAATCCTATCTTTTTTCAGTTCACTTCGTTTTTCCTTTCGAACTGCTGTGTATTTCTTCTCGAAAGTTGGTTTGTCTATTGTCGTTTCATGCTGATGATGTTCAACACCACGTTTAGTAACATCTGCCACTAATACTTGTAATTCATCTTCTTCTTCATTTTTCTTGTCTGTGCAATCATCTCCACCCGTTGCTTGTTGTTTAATACGACCTATTCATATTACTTGAATGATCTGGACAAATAATCAAATTCATATCAAAGTCTATATTGACCTTCTCCAATTCATGTAGTTTGTATTGATTCTCCAAATTATGATTGACTGGAAATACTTTCACTACAGTATAAGATTGATATCCTTGCTTGAGGTTGGAATCTCCCAACCTGGTCTTGAAAACAAATGTCTGGCCGCACAGTTCATACAAACATTTTTGGATTGTTCCTAGGTCATTTCCTTGTTTATTCAGCAATTAAGAGTAGGATAGACCAATCAATTTTTGGGCTATTGAATCAAATAATAAAAAAATTGTTTCTGCAGATTCATCTGTCACTCTTATTTCTACCTTGTACCTATTTTGACATTAACAATACACTATAGTCAATCAATGACAATTGAATTGTAACCTAGAATTTAGTAAGGAATATATATTTCATTTGAGGGAATTTCGGTTCTTTTTTGCATTTTTGACAATACAAATTCTATGGGATCTTTTCTTGCAAAAATTGCAAGACAGATAACACCAACCAAATCTAGAATCAACGTCACTTAACGTAGCCTTTATTGTGAAATCAATGACCTATTCAAATGAATTTCTTATATAAAAAATGAAATTGTAATAATCAGTTTAATTATATAGTAAATGTTGTACCTGATCATCATTGTTATACCACATCAAATTGGTAATATGCTTTAATGTTACTCTATTCTTAAACATTTTATTTTCTATCGGCACTTCATTGGAAATTTTCTTTTGTAGTTGAACTATTGGCACATTTTCAGTTCTATAGTAATAACAATGCATAAGATATCAACCATAGACAACATTTAATACTATAATATACAACTTCTTAACATCTTACATATCTTGAAGGGAATGCACCTCCTCAATATCAAGATTTACATAAATTCTTGACCCGAAGTTGTATTAAGAAATAATTGCCCTGCATGTTACAAAAAACATCAATTAATTATTCACAATATGATAATTTTGTATAATATTTTTAAATTACCTTGAAACTCCTTCACATTTGTTGATGTAACAATTATAACAATAGACTTGCCATTTTCCAGTTGCACATATTCATTGATTTCGTCACAAATTTTTCCCCACAAAGATATAGTAATCATTTCTCTAAAATTAATAGTGACATACATCATATTAATTAATAGCAGGATGTACCAGTACTGACATAACAACTTACTCTTTAATCTGCAGTCTAGTGTCTCTTTTATTACTCGCCGTTGATATGATTTCTTGAATTTCTTCTATTCCATTCAGAATACCAATCACATCTGCATATCATTATTTATGTTAAGTATAATATATTACTTCATTTTTCATAGCTTTGAAATATGCATAAGTAAAACTAAATATACCTGACAACAAAGTAGTATCATGTGATCTATTTTCAAGATCATGAATACCAGTAAATTTTAAATAAAACTTTAGAATGCCTATTCTTGGTTCTTTGATCCCCTTCAAAGAAGTAGTCATTAGAAATTGTATACGATATGTCCCTTCCACAGGTCTGCAAGAAGCAACACATTCTATAACTCTCACATTTCTGATGAGATATATACAACCTTCATGAATTTGGCTTCTAAACTTAGGAACCCTATTTTTGGGTATAGTTCCACGCATCACATTGCTCTGTAAAACCAATGGAAATGAAAAGCGTTAACAAATATGTGTAATTTATAAATAATAAGACTTTAAAGTAATTTAAATATATTTTGTACCTATTCATCCATCAAAACCATGTCAATGCTAAACACATCGTTATTCATTTTAAAATTAATACATTCCTAACATCTTATTACTCTGGCAACGATTATCCAATCATCACGTGATTGGTTAAGATCTTTAAACGCACAATAGGACATTGCAATGAATTGCCTGCAGGGGAAAAAAAGACAATTGTCAATATCATATAGTAATTCTAACTTTCCGACCTCGTAGGTCTTGTGTGATACCACAGTAGACATATAATAGTTTGCTATGATTCAACAATGTTCTACATGGTTCATCGTTTTGCTCTACATTGTTCGCAGTGTGGACTTACTGTGACATAATCACAAATATACTGATGGTTCATTATGGTTCGGACGTCGAACCATATCTCATAATATACATTATTTTAGATGTTGTTTGACACCATTGTAAACATACTAATAGGTCGCTTTAGTTCAGCATTTAAACATTGACTTATTATATATAAGAAACAACTTTGTTTCTTCCACAAATTGTATATACATAAATCCAATTTAAGAAAAAAAAAAATTGGCATGAACGTAAGTGAAAAATATAATAAACAATAAATTGGCAAGAACATCACATACAAATATATAAAAATAACTATACCTCTGTGTCTTGCTTTATTTCTTCCACAAATTGTATATACCTAAATCAAATTTCAGGTAAAAGTAACTGGCAAAAACATATGTAAAAACATATAAAAATTACAATATCGCATAATTATACCTTTGTTTCTTACTTTGTTTCTTGCTGGTAGTATAAGTAATTACATATATATACTATAATCATCCAATTAAAGTGTACAACTCTTGACATTCTAATAAATATCTGTAACTGTTTATATTAAAGAGCAACTGTTGTGTAAATCCGCAAGTGTACGGAATCGTACAAGTAATAAAGACCGAGTAAATGGATGTCGAACCCTAGGGAATTACTATTTACCAATTACCAAAATAAACTATCTTATTACTATTTGATTAATCTGAATTTTATCAAGAGAAATTTAAACTAAACTA
>WYDK02035905.1:0-19353 GCA_009867345.2 Toxicodendron radicans | reverse complement strand
ATAAATTCTTTAAGGGAATCTGGTAATCCACTCACCTGATTGGAGTCGCTGCCACGCTCATCTTCCTTGATCGAAATTCGAAGAATTCTCTTTGTCAAGGTCTTCCTGAGGTAAATCACGACAATCATCAATTATAATAATATTAGGAGGTCAATTTAACTTCCTTTCTAAAAATACCCTCTTATACCCGAATACCAATCACTCATAAAAATTACATAAAACTTTGGTTCTTGGCAAATATCAATTTAGTCCATTTCTGGAAAATATCATTTTGCCCCCTCAACTTTTTTAGTCTTTCGATTAACCCCTATAGTTTTTCCTTATAACACTTAAGTCCCTCAACCTTTAAATTATTACAATTACACCCCTGTGTACATGACATGTTTCAACCCTTGCATATACACCCCTGAATACCTAGGGTTTTCTAAGCTGTCGCTGCGGCAACATTCCCTTGTCGCCTCGGCGACATTGGACCCGAGAGTTTGTCGCTGCGGAGACACCCTATTGTCGCCGTGGTGACAAACATTCTAGAATTTTCTTCTCTTCTTTGCATGAACTTCGCTGCGGCGACACTTCAAATTTTGAACTTCGCCGCGGCGACAATCTGGGTTTTCTAGATTGTGCACCACGGATCTGCCCTGAATCTTACTCATTCACTCCCTTTTTTTCCCACATTATACACACAACATTGCATTTATACAATACAACCAAAACCTACTTCAATTTCTACCATTATCTATCCTTCAATTAAAACCCAAAAGTTCTCATTTTCAAATACTCAATAAAAAGTGGAGAAAGATGTTACTTAATGAAATTGAAGCATAAATGGAAGCATAATCTTACCAATTAGCCGGTTTTTAGGTCAATTCCATCAAATCTTCACTTTCTCTCTCTAGCCTTTGCACTTTCTCTCTCTATCCTCTCTTTTCTTCAACGCCCAAAATGAAGGAAAAATGGAAAAATGCAATATTCTCATCTTTATATAATAAACTGCACAATATCTGTTTAGCCCCTAGGCTTCCCATTTCTTACGAAAGCCTCCTCCAAACTTTCATTTCCTACAATTTCACCCCAAATTCAAAAAGATTAGCCCCCAACCATTTATCCCGTGACACGAGGTGTCACAATGGGAATGCAAAAAATGGAGAAGGGTGCGTAATTTGACTTAGCCAAATGAAAGTTAATCACACCAAAATTTTTTATTTTATTTTATTTATTTTTCCAAATCCCT
Source organism: Toxicodendron radicans (assembly GCA_009867345.2). Lineage (NCBI taxonomy): Eukaryota > Viridiplantae > Streptophyta > Magnoliopsida > Sapindales > Anacardiaceae > Toxicodendron > Toxicodendron radicans. The sequence continues at coordinate 18,122 of WYDK02035905.1, read as the reverse complement.
ATTAGTTTTTTAACTGAAAACTGTCAACGTTTTATAAAAAACTATAAAGGAAAAAGTTTTTTTATTAATAACTGTCAAGAATTGTATAAAATTGTAAAAAAATGATTTAAAATTTTTGACAGCTAATTAACTATCAAGAATTAGTATTCTTGATAGTTTATATAATTGTTAAGAAAATTATCAACTCAAACTATCAAGAAATCTCATTTTTCTTGTAGTGTGTGTATAGGGTCTATCACTTATTTCTTTGTCTGATTCGAGGGATATGTCCCCGTTGAGTTCTTAATAATCATAACATTTTGTTTTGTTCGTATACGTACAAACGACAAAATAGATCACTTTTTCGATGCTTCAAAAAATTCCATTTCGAATAAGCATGAGTAATCAAATTAAATAAAGCGGGTCGATAAGACCTCATACCTAAAGCTAACATCATATAACCCAATTGAGACATTGTAGAATAAGCTAAACTTCTCTTAATATCTTTTTGAGCAAGAGCTAAAGTAGCTTCCAATAATACTGTTATTATAACTATCAAAGATATTAGATTCATTGTGTACAGTATGACTATGAAAAGTGGAAGAAGACAAGCTACAAGAAAAGACATAAGAACTCTTGAATGGAAATAGAAAAGAGATGTAACTCCAGTTTATTTGGAAATGGTAAGATCTTTGGCGCAAGAGGAAGGGGTTGATCCGTATCTTATTGACTTGGTTCTGATTTCTCTATTTTTTTAAAGAATACTACTTCTCTTACCCGTATCGAATAGAACTTCTTCATGTATACATTCATTTAAAAATTCATGAGTTATTAAATATATATATTACCTCTAACCAACACTCAATTATTTTAAACCAATGATTTCAAAGATGATGGTAAACTGAAGTTACACAATAAAATCTTATTGTAAAGTAAATTTGTTGGAAATTTTTACTTTTAACAGATTATTATACTAGATAAGTTAGTAGAATGTAATCAAAGAAATTGACATATTTGTCATGAATAAATGTCTAGAACATAAGGATTAATTATGTCTTCATGCATGTTTAATATTAAATTTACAAAGACTTCAATAATACAAATGTGGTCTACGTCCATATCATGAGGATGATATATTTCTTTAAGCAGGAAATTGAGCTAATAAAAATTTCCTTCTAAGTTGAGTAGCCCCCATTTTTCAACTAGGGGTGAGTAAGAAATTCGGGTAGAATCGAAATTGGTGGGTACCCGGGGTGGTTCCGGTTCTGTTTCCTACCCGAAATAGGTATGGAAATGGCCGGTTCCGTTTCCTACCTGAAACCGGCATGGAAATGGTCGGTTTCGATTCCAAATTTGGTTGAACCGACATTGTGCGGTTTCGACTCTACCACTTCAGGAACTGGAACCGAGGTCTAAGTACCCGAGGTGGAACCAACAAGTATTTCGGGTATATTTATAATTTTTGTAAACTGTTGGGAGTGTATTTATAATTTTCACAAGGTATATTTGTCATTTTTTGTGAATAGTATGTGATATTCGTAATTTTCCCATGTACCCGAAACCAGAACCTATTTTTTAGGTTTAAGTTTCGGTTCCAAATTTCAAAACCTAGCCGATTTCAATTCTAGTTCCTCGGAAAAAAGGCGGACACTTGGACCTAATCACCCCTACTTTCAACTAGAATGTGAAAAAAGATCACGAGATGTTTGTGGTGCTTGTGTATGACTCCACTTTCTCAACTGATATCATACTCCACGATATGGTACTACAAAACCTTTTGTATTTTGCATAGCCTACATCTACTACATAATATTTTCCTACAATTCACATCAACAATATTAATAATATTAAAGTAAAATAAATATTAAAACAAGTAATTTAAATATTAAAATATTTGTAATTAAAAAAAAATTTGTAATTAAAAAAAAAATTATAATTAATAGATATTTTAGGATTAAAATAAATATTAAAAGACTTTGTAATTAATAAATATTTTGTAATTATTAAAATATTTTTGTATTAAAATAAATATTAAAAAACAATTTGGTATTAAAATATTTTGTAATTAATAAATATTTTGTAATTACACAATGTAATTACACCCAATTCACAACCCCCCATGAGAATTGGAGAGTGTAATTGTGCATCTCCAATTACTATCAATTACGCTTGTGGTGATGTGGCTTTTAATTGACACAGTGGAGTCAACATTAGAATAACTTGGGTCAATGAGTGAAAGGCTTGACACTGTGTCGTTTTATTTGGGACCACTTATGCGATTATGACTTCTATCATGCCTCATTGTGTTTTGCCCTAAGTGTACTATTGCTCCTTCATGCTCAATGCGTTTCTCTCTGGCGATTCTTCATCCGATGGATGGGATCTCCACTGGGACAGGTGGAAATTGATCCAGCTTTCTTGGTTTTGGCTATATATCGTGGGCTGAGTTGATGCCTAAGAGAAGAGAGAAGAGAGTAAGATTGGGGAGGCATAAATCGGTGGTGAATCGATTCGAGTGTGTTCTTTCTTGGGTTTATTTCTCTGTTTTCTCTGGTGTAATTCATGTATTGTGTCTTGGTGTTTGATTGATTAATATATGATGCCCTATTTTGCCTTGGAGAGTGGATGTAGGTTTTCACAAGCCGAACCATTATAAATTCTTTGTGTCGATCTCTGATCTCTCATCTCCTTTTACTTATTTGCTTTGATTTGCTTGAGATTTGTCATTACTATTATCCTGGGTATTGAGAACAAAACTCTACAAATTGGTATCAAAGCCAGGTTCAGGGTTCTACGTTAAAAGTTCTTTTTTTTGGTAATATTGTCCTGTGCAAGTTCTCTGAGTGCTTTTAGTTCTGTTATCTTGTACAAGTTCTCTGAGTGTTTTTATATTTCGTTTTAGATCTATAAAAATGTCAACTAAATTTGAAATTGAAAAGTTCACAGGCGAGAACAACTTTGGATTGTGGAAGATGAAGATGAAGGCAATCCTGATAAAAGAAGGGTTGGCCTTGGCGTTGAAACGTGAAGAAGAGTTACATGAGACAATGACTGCCAACAAAAAGAGGGAAATGCTTGACAAAGGAAATAGTTCATTGATCCTAGGGCTTGGTGACAAAGTCCTGAGAGAAGTCAAGAAAGAGACTACTACTGAGATCTGGAGCAGGTTAGATTCATTTTACCAGTCTAAATATGTTCCTAAAAGGCTTTATCTTAAACAAAGATTGTTTGGGTTTAAAATGGATGAACATAGACCTCTTAAGGATAACAAAGATGAGTTTTTAAAATTAGTCCAGGATCTTGAGAGTATTTCATTATAAATAGATGATGAAGACCAGGCTATAATTTTATTAAACTCACTGCCTAAATCCTATTCTAATTTTGCGGAAACATTAAAATATGGGCGACAAACCTTAAAATTAGAAGAAGTGATAGAAGTCATTTCATCTAAGGATAATGAATCTAGGATCAAAGAAAAGCATAATGATGAAGGAAAGGGTTTGACAGTTAGAGAAAGGACTGATAGAAGAAGCTGGAAAAGGGGAAGTCAAAATAGAAGTAGATCTAAGTCAAAAACAGGATCTAGGAAGTGTTTTTTCTGTCACAAAGATGGTCACTTTAGGAAAGACTACCTTGAGAGGAAAAATAGGAAGAAATCTAAGAAAGATAGTGAGCAGGGGAGTGTTGGTGTTGTAGCTAAGGGGTATGAGAATTCTGAGGTTTTGTGTATCTCTGATATTAAGGATGATGAAGACTGGATCTTAGATTCGGGTTGTACCTACCACATGACACCTAACAAAGAGTGGTTCAGCTCTTATAAACCTTTAGATGGGGGAGAGTCATGATGGGAAACAACACCATTTGTTAAATTAGAGGTATAGGTTCAATAAAATAAAACTTCATAATGGAATGACAAAAATTCTCACTGATGTTAGACATATCCCTGACCTCAAAAGAAATCTTATCTCACTAGAAACCTTAGATGCTAATGGTTTCTCTTATAAGGCTATGAATGGTTGTCTCAGTGTTTTGAGAGGATCTTTGACTGTAATGAAAGATGATATAAAAAATGGGTTGTATGTGTTGAGAGGAAAAGCTGAAATTGGAGTTGCTATTGTAGGATTAGTTGATACATTCGATAAAACTACCTTATGGCACAATAGACTTGCCCATGTGAGTGAAAAAGGTCTTTTAGAACTAAGTAAACAAAACATGTTGTGTGGAGACAAGGCTGAAAAATTATACTTTTGTGAACATTGTGTCATTGGGAAGATGAGTAGGGTTAAATTTGAGATTGGTCAACATTGCTCAAGATATCCTCTTGAGTATGTGCATTCTGATGTGTGGGGCCTTCAAGGCATTATTCCTTGGGTGGGTGTAGGTATTTTGTTACATTTGTTGATGACTACTCTAGGCACGTGTGGATATATTTTCTTAAAACTAAAGATGAATCATTCTCTAAGTTTAAAGAATGGAAGGTGATGGTTGAAACTCAAACAGGGAGAAAATTAAAGAAACTTAGGACTAATAATGGTCTTGAGTTCGTTAATTTGGAGTTTGATAATTACTGTAAAACACCTGGAATAGTTAGGCACAAAATTGTGAGACATACCCCACAACAAAATGGCATATGTGAAAGAATGAATAGGACTATCCTTGATAAAATTAGATGCAACCTGTCTAGTTCTAAATTACTTGTCAAATTTTGGGCTGAGGCTGCTCATACTGTCGTTTACCTCATAAACAGAACCCACTCTTCAACTATAGGGTTCAAAGTTCCCTTAGAGATGTGGACTGGCCACCATGTGAGTTTAGGAAACCTTAGAGTTTTCGAGTGCTTATCCTACATTCATACAAAAGATGACAAACTTAACCCAAGGGCTATTAAATGTATCTTTTTAGGATATCCAGATGGTGTGAAGGGATATAAATTCTGGAATTTGGAGTAAAAAAGGTGTATTGTTAGTAGGGATGTCATATTTAGGGAAAATTCATTGCCTGGTATAGCTAATGAAGCTGGAAGTGGTAGTGAAGAACCTCCTGAAACTAGATCTGAAACTTTAGAGTTAGAAATTGAAAATTCAAACTCAGACCAAATTATTAATCAAGGTGGAGCTTTTGATAATGAGGGTGATGAACCTGAAATTCACATAGAAGATTAGGGAAATGAATCTAAGGGTGATCAGCAACCTAACTTGGTAGATTATCAGTTAACCAGAGACAGAAATAGAAGAACTATTAGGCCTCCAAACAAATTTGGCTACTCTGATTTGGTAGCCTATGCATTGCAAGTGGGGGAACAAATGAGTGAGGATCCTAGTACCTTTGAAGAGGGAGTCACTAGCCGTGAAACGTTACAGTGGACGAGAGCTATTGATAAGGAACTTGAATCTTTAACAAAGAATCAAACTTGGAAAATGGTGGAGAGACCAGAGAAGAGTAAGATAGTCAAATGCAAATGGATTTTCAAAAGAAAACCTGTTAGTGTAGTGCCCTAGAGCCAATACTATTCCTAAAAATTGACTCTTTGTAAAATATATTAATATATCAAATAAAAGACAATTTACTACATTGTGCAAATCGTGTTTAATTATATGTTGTGTAAGGCCAAAAATCGTATTGGGTCTGACGAGGCCCAATAACGAGATTAACACTAAAAAACGGCCCAAGGCCTGGTCTAGTTCCGATTGATCCTGATCTTTAATCCATCTCTTGGGTTGATCACTTCCAAAGTTGGGCCCTCCAACTAATTAAACCAAACTTGGTCTAGGCCCAGAAACCCATACATGTCCCCAAAATAGGAGTCAGAATCCTACTGAATTCCTAATACCCTATGAGATCCCGAATCTCACATAAATTAAAATACCGATCAAAGAAAGGCAATTCTCAATGATTTCCTTCCTAAAACCGGATTCCTTTCCCGAAAGGATTCAGAGTCCTATTAGGATTCCAATATGTTGAGCTCACTATATAAACAGGGGTCGCTCCCCTCAGGATTCATTCAAAAGACAACCTACCTCAACTAGCTCCTAAATTCTTGGTCCCAGGAATCTCGATTTTCTTGCCTTTTGGCCTTGTCTTGATCAAGGTCCAACCTATCCCTCACCTACCCAAGGTATAACTATCGATCTTAAACCCTTACTAAATTGCCTTTAGCCTTACTGACTTAAGCATCGGAGTGCCTACGGCAGACACCACACCAGTGTTTCCCCGTAACTTCGCTTTCTCACTTTCTCTGTGCAAGTCTATCTGGTTGACAATGACCCACCTCTCATAGGATCTGTCCCTTTTGAATTGACCGTAGTTTTTACCGTGTACAGTTTGGCACCCACCGTGGGGCCCTATCAACTTTTCACCTTACGACCCGTATCGTTAGATCTCTCTTCCCGTACATCCGTCATGAAAACGGACGACGTCGCCCCAGCCCCCGACATCGTATCCCAGATAGCCACTCTCGCCGCCATTGTGCAGGAAAACGCCTACAAGTTCCAAAGTCTGGAAGCAGAGAATGCCGCCATACGCGCTGCAAATCAAGAGATGCAAGAAAGAATAAATCAGTTTTACTCACTTGATTTTGTTCCAGGGTAGGACCAGAAAGATTCCGGGTCTCGGTCCCTCCCATGCAGACTCTTGAGACTCCCGCACACGAATCCATGAGATAACACCCTCTCCACTCTGCTCCAACCAGTACGCTTGGTGTGGAATGACTTAGTGGGGCAGGATTCGTACCACCTAGTGAGCTTGTGGAGAATGAGTCGTATGCCCCACAACAAATGTATCAATTACAAACACTGTTCAGCCTCAATCCAGCATTCCAGAATCAGTCTGGTGAAGGGCCGTCCGATCCAACCACACAGTTCGGCTCTGCCTTGAACATGGGTCCGCTTGGCCCAAACATACACATAAACTCGGTTCACCCCAACGTGTTCCCCTATGTACGAAGCACGACGCAACAGCCCGGGGCGACATTGATGGAACAAACACTCTCCAAGAGAATAGCGGAGCTGGAAGGTATGGTCCATCGCATCCCTGGTATGCCGGCTCCTCTCAAGAAGAGCCGATTGCAAAGCTTTACGGATTCTCCTTTTGTAGATGACATCGCCCTTGTAGAAATGCCTCAGAAGTTCACCTTACCCAACAAAGCTTTATGATGGAACTACCGACCCTGACGAGCTTATAGCCTCCTACAAACAGAGGATGTTCGCCGTGGCAATACCCCGAGACTTACGCGAGGCATGCATGTGCAAAAGTTTTGGTTCCAGCCTAATGAGGCCAGCACTTCAATGGTATATCAACCTACCGAACAACACGATCACTTCTTTCGCCCAATTGACGGATGCCTTCAATGAGCAGTTCGCCAGTAGTAAAAGGCTTGAAAAGTTGTCAGACGACTTATACATAATTTACCAGCGTCGGGGAGAACCCTTAAGAGAGTATCTAACTCGTTTCAATAGAGAGAAGGTTTCCATCCCATACTGTAATCAAGAAACCGCGGTTGACGCGTTCAGAAAGGGTCTACTACCCGACAGTGAGTACTACAAAGAGCTAACCAAATACAGCGTCAGAAACATGGGAGATGTGCTGGCCCGAGCTAAAAAGAAAATCATATGGGAAGAAGACGAGAAGAACCGAGTCAAGCATTCACCCCAAGATGATTGTCAATCGGGAAGAGCGGATCGACGGATAGAGAATGTTAGAAAAGAAAACTATTCAGCTCGGCTGATAACCAATCAGGACAGGAGAAGGCCGTATCATACCAGACGCCCTCTAGAGCGCCGTCCGACCCATACCAACTATAGAGCGCCCCTCCAAGCAACGTGACGGATGCTTGAGTATAACCTGAACATTGAGCCAATCGAAGTAGTAGCAGTCATGAAATCTATGGGAAACACCGTCAGATGGCCCGCCAAGATAAAAAACAACGGAGCTCCTCGTGATAAGTCCAAGTGGTGCGAATTCCATAACGACCACGACCATAATACCGCGAATTGTATCGCCCTTCGGCTTAAAGTTGTTGAACTATTGAAGAGGGGCCATCTTCGGGAGTTACTAACAGATAAGGGAAAAGACACAATCGCCAGCAAGCACCGTACAGCTACACCTCCAAAAGATCCTACCCTAGAGAGAATGTGCAATGTGATATCCGGCGGTTCGGAGGTAAGCGGAGTTAGCTATTCCGCAGCAAAGCGGCATACGTGGGCAGCAACAAACATTTCAGCTCCTTCAACACCAACCTTCGTACAAGGCCCATTGGACCAGACCATCCAGTTTGTCGATAGCGAGAGCCAGGCACTAGCCCACCCACATCATGATGCCTTGGTGATTACTCTACTGATCGCCAACATTTTGGTGAAAAGGATACTAGTCGACGGCGGCTCATCGGAAAATATAATATTCCTCGAAGCAATCAGAGTCATGGGGATTGATGAGCGGAACATAAGCCGAAGATCACAAATTTTAGTTGGATTCAGCTCGGAGCAGAAATTCACAATAGGAGAAATCTCTTTGCCCGTCTACATTGGGGGAGTGAACATGCATACCACTTTCATGATTGTTGACTGTCCCTCCCCGTACAATGTGATACTAGGTCGTCCTTGGATACACAGGATGTGAGAGGTTCCTTCAACCTTCCACCAGACCGTTCGGTTCCCGACAAAGTAGGGGATCAGACAAGTTAGAGGAGATCAAGGGGCTTCCCGGAGCTGTTATCAAACTGCACTTAAGGGTAAACAACAGGAGTTGTAGCAATTACAGTCCCGCTCCTCCGAAAGAGCCGAACCAGACAAGCCAGCAATGGAGGAGTTAGATGAAGTGTAGATCCATCCGGATCACCGAGACAGAAAGATGCAAGTAGGAGCCAAATTAAGACTTGACATCCGGGAGAAGCTCATAACTTTCCTTGTCAAGAACCAAGATTGTTTTGCTTGGTCTCACTCAGACATGACAGGAATCAGCCCCGAGGCGATAGGTCACCAACTGAATTCCGATCCCAAGTATCCGCCTGTGAAGCAAAAGAGGAGAAAGTTCACCCCCGATAGGAACCGAGTCATTAATGAGGAAATAGAAAAACTTCTCAGTAACGACTCTGTCCGCAAAGTACAGTATCCCGACTGGCTCGCAAACGTGGTGGTCGTCATAAAGAAGAACGGAAAATGGAGGGTTTGCATAGACTTCACCGACCTCAACAAAGCATGCCCCAAATACTCTTTCCCATTGCCCCATATCGACATGTTAGTAGACGCAACAGCCGGCCATGAGCTACTCAACTTCATGGACGCTTTCTCCGGGTACAACCAAATTTTCATGTGTCCAGACGACCAAGAGAAGACTGCATTCATCACTGAAAGGGGTATTTATTGTTACAAAGTGATGTCGTTCGGCCTAAAGAATGCCGGAGCAACATACCGGCGCCTTGTCAACAAGATGTTCGCCGATCAATTAGGGAACTCCATGGAGGTATACATCGATGATATGCTAGTGAAATCCTTGATCACCAAACAGCACCTCGACCACCTCCAACAAGCTTTCGACGTCTTGAGGAAGTATAATATGAAATTGAACCCGACAAAATGTTCGTTCGGGGTATCATCTGGAAAATTCTTGGGATACATGGTCACTCAGTGCTGAGACGAGACCAACCTCAACCAGATTCGAGCCGTGCTGAACATTCCTTCGCCTACCTGTATCAAAGATGTGAAGTGATTAACTAGAACATTCCTTCGCCTACCTGTATCAAAGATGTGCAGCGATTAACTAGAAGGACCGCCGCATTAAGTCGGTTCTCCAAGTCGGCAGACAAATGCCACATTTTCTTTGCCACACTAAGAAAATCCCAGAAGTTTGAATGAACCCCGGCTTGCGAAGAGGCCTTGCAGCAACTGAAAATATATCTGACATCGCCCCCGCTCCTATCAAAACCTTTAAACGGAGAACGACTCTACTCTTACTTGGCCGTGTTAGAAACCGTCATTTCGACGGTTCTCATCCGAGAGGAGAACGGGAAACAACTCCGAGTATATTATACAAGCAAATCATTACTCGATGCTGAGACGAGATACAACCAATGCCATCCAATCGTAGTACTAACGACCTTCCCTTTGAACAAGGTTTTGCATAGACCGTAACTCTCGGGTCGACTCACCCACTGGGCAGTAGAACTGAGTGAGTTTGACGTATCGTTCCAACCTCGGAATGCCATCAAGTCCCAAGTGTTAGCCGACTTCATTGCAGATTTCATACCCAACACTTCTCAAAGGGCGGATAAGGAGTTATTATGTCTTACAGAGGACGTCTCAACTGCTTGGACTCTTTCAGTAGACGGTTCGAGCAATGTCAACGGGAGCGGACTGGGACTGGTCCTCACTTCACTGCAAAGAGATGTCATCCAACAATCAAATGGATAGAGGCGGGAAACTCCTCTATCCTCGCACCTTGGCCTTTTATGAAGTGGGGGCATGGACATAGTCGGGAAACTCCTAACCGCCCCCGGGTAACATGTTTACATGCTGGTGGTCACGAATTACTTCACCAAATGGATAGAGGCGGAAGTGTTTGCTCACTTGAGAGACCGAGCGGTGAAGAACTTTTTATGGAAAAACATCATTTGTAGATTCGGGCTACCAAAAGAGATAGTTACAGACAACGACTCTCAATTCATCAGCTCCAACTTTCAAGAATTCTACGAGACATAGGGAATCAAGCTAAGCTTTTCAACCCCTCGACACCCCCAGGCGGACGGACAAGCATAAGCATCCAATAAGACTATCGTCCAAAGTCTGAAAAATAGACTACAGAAAGCAAAAGGAGCTTGGGCAGATGAACTCCCAGGAGTGCTGTGGTCTTATCGCACCATAGCACGGACCCCAACAGGAGAAACTCCTTTCTCTCTTGCATTCTGTTCGGAAGCTGTCATCCTAGTTGAAGTTTCAGTTCTCTCACCTCGGATTCAATGGCTAGACGAGAGCACAAATGATCGACTCATCTGCTAGAACCTAAATATGACGGACGAACTCAGAGAGAGAGCACTCCTATGAAATGCGATCTACCAACAGAAGGTCGCTCGACACTACAACAAAAATGTCTGAACCAGGATGTTCAAAGTTGGCGACTGGGTCCTACACAAAATGTTTCAAAATACGAAGGAGGTTGGAATCGGTAAACTGGACCCCACCTGGGAAGGACCGTACAAGATCAACTAAGTTGTCGAAAAATGTGCCTACAAGCTGCAAACACCCAAAGGCAGAATCATCAATAATAGTTGGAATGCCAAGCATCTGAAGTTGTATAATTTTTTAGACATTCTAGCTCGGCTTCTACCGTAGTATTTAGCCAAACTCAATAAATGAGAGACTGAGTAGGCCTGTCCACTACTCTCAACTACATTTCGAAATTAAATAAAAGAGGTTATTCAGTGTTCCAACGCCTTTACGGGCTACAGGGGCAAAACCCCACGTCTAACTAAACACAACAGTTTGCGCAAAGCAAAATTTAAAGGAGTAAAACATGGTACTTTTAATTCCACTAAAAATTCGCCAAATAAAAAAAAGTGCACTCGGCACAACCAAAATAAAAGTACACATAAAAACTAATCGATCGCTGGATCGCTTGGTCCAGTCCCATCATCCATGGGGCCTGATTCGTCGCCTTCAGGCTCGCCCGACTCCCCTTTGTCAGGCTCGTTCAAGAAAGTTTGATCAATTTCGATCTCCTCATCCGGGTCCCATTCCGCACCTTTCGTATCTTTGAACTCAGCCATCAGTTCCGCTCGAGTTTTCAGAACGGCCTCAGTAGCCACTGTTTTGAGCCTTGCCAAAAGAGCGACCCTCTCATTTTCCCACTCACACCTAGTAGACTCCAACTCGGCCCGAGCGGACTGAAGGTTCTCCTGGACAATCGCTCGACTCTCCCTCAGTTCCTTTTCAACCCCCTAGCCCGGACCAACTGATTCCTAAGTTGAGCATTGGTGTTGGACAAATCTTGGTTCTGCTTTTCCTGTGCGGCTACAGTCTTGCTAAGGAAGAGCCCCCTGTTAAAGCCTAGTGGAAAACAATGCGGTAAGTAAAGAGTTTAATGAACAATTCAAAAACAAGAAAAGCTATCTGATGGAACCGGGCTACACTCCAGTTAGCAGCCTGAGCAACACCAATCTCACCTAATCGCCGCTCATCCTCAGGCAAAAGGAGCGAGTCCTTTATGCCTACGACGAATGACGGATCAGAATAAGATGAAGCATGAGCTGGGAAAGTGACCTTCACGGGCTCATCCTCATCCACATCCACGATGTCGACCTTGGTCGACGTCACTTGGGACGAGAGAGGAACAACATGCTCCTACAAAGTTTGATAGGGCGTAGGAGGAATAGACTAGGACGTCACTGATTTCCTCCTCCTCTTCTTTCCGGACCGCAGCTCCTCCATAGCTCTTTGGCGCTCGGGATTTCAAAAAGGCCCTTCATTCTCTCCTCTGTAAAGGAGAATTCTTCGACGGTTAAAGGGAAGACGGAGGACTTACCAAAAATTAATAGGTTGCAATACCGAACGAACAGAGTAAACAAGTTCGGCTACACTAACAACGAAGGGGTACCTTCTGGAACTTCTGCAATATATTTTCAAAGATGACTGGTCCTAAGACTCGACTCGAAATGCACAACCTTATAGTTCCGCTCTTTCGCCAGCAAACTTTAAATTTGTTGAGTGTGAGACTCGGCAAGCAGACTCACCACCGCCTTGTTGTAAGCTAGATCTGCAAAAAAAGAAGCAATGAGATTAAGATAACACTTCGGCGCATAAAAGAAATATTAAACTCACCAGTCGCTTGCCAACTATAGGGTAATATCGTCCGGACAGCTCGGCCGAAAAACCAGATCCCCTCGAACATAGAAATACGAATCTTTCCATCCCTTGTCATAACTCTTTAGGCCGGTCACCAAATGGTGCCCGCCCTGCCTCAGCTGTAACAGATAGCGACCCCTTTCTCGGTCATGCTCCTTCAGATAATACAAGAACAATAGGTCTTTCACCGTAAAAACCACTCCGAGCCGAGCGCACAATACTTTAAGAGTCAACAAAGTCCGCCAGGAGTTTGGCATGAGCTGCGAAGGAGCAATCATATAATGATGTAAAATATCTCGATCCAAGTCAGGTATAGGGAACCTAAACCCATCCATCAAGGTCTGCTCATAAATACTGATCCAGCCTGGCACATTCCAATCCACCCGCTCAACCTCACTCGAGGCCCTAATATCTAAGGAGGCTAGAATCCAGTACAAGTATCTTAGTCGGGGCATTTCACCCTCATCTAAGGACGTCGGGGGGTTGTCAACTAAAATTCCCCCTCCAGGACGGCTCGGCTCAACCCCTGCGGCATCAGTATAAGAGATGTCACTCAAGTCATCTTCAGAAGCAGCGTCGAGAATCGACACCCTCAGACCAACAGGAACCTAAGGCTCAACTACGCTTACACCACATGCTCCAGCCCCTATTTCGCTCTGATCAGCAAGTTGTGTGGGCAATCGTCAAAGTCATTGCCTCCAGCCATCCCGCTCGGTTCCATCAAGTACTGTAACCAAGCAAAAATTAAAAATAACCAAGTCAAACACCCCCACCACGTGCTCGACTCCACTAATGTGAAAGGGAAGCGCTCGACTCCACTAATGTGAAAGGGAAGCGCTCGACTCGACTCGACTAATGTGAAAGGGAAACGCTCGGCTCCTCACCAGAGCGGATGACAGAACAAAAATACTTCCAAGTGTTCCACGACCAAAATAGCAGGAGGAAGTGCTCGGCTCCTCACGAGCAGAACGTATAATTCCAGAATCCGCCCAATGCCCCACTCGACCAATTCCAAGTAGGGGAATCGTGGCCGAAGCAAGAATTGCCTGCTCCACCAAATAAGAGCGGTCTGAACTGTTCGGTCACAAGCGAAGACATGTTTGAAATAAAACCGCTCAGCTCCACTAATCCCACTCCCCCTTGTTCAATGAGCGACACGGTCGGTCTTCCAGGTAGGAACCGCTCGATAATAATGGAAAAGCGATTCGTAACAAACCGCTCGACTCTATTACCTTCGAGCTATCTCGTCCCAACGAATGACACGACCCGATCCTTGAAAAGAAACCGCTCGGCTCCACCAAAGCTTGGAACAGCAATATGTCGTACGGCTACAAAGCAATTAAAGACAGGTCCCCTTTCGACCTGACTCCAAACTAGAATTCGCCGCTCCTAAGAAAATAAACTGGTAACGAATCACGTTCAGCTCTTCCTAGCACTTTTGACTCCGTTCGGCTCAGCCAATCATAGAAAATCTCAACCAGACCGGAAAAACCACATTCTGCCTAAAAAACGCCCTAATGTTGCCTTTTCGGCCAAAATCCATCAAAAGAAAACCCCTCGCTTACACTCCCCCTTTCGTAGAACCCACAACCACCAAAATCAAAAGGATTTTCAATCCCTAGAAAACTATACCCAAAAACTGCTCCTAAGAACACCCTAGAAAGACAAGTGTAAATAAAAAAGACTAAGAAAATTACCAGCTAGAAACGGGAAACGGCATCGCCAGAAAATGCTCGTCTCACCAAAAGAAGAAGAAAGAAAGATGAGGAAACTAAGAGGTAAAACCTGGATTTAAAGGAAAAAGCGTGCCTCGGTAAACGAAGCGTCGCTTCTAGAAGGTGTACGTGGTGCCCCTTCAGAGGAAGAAAAAACGTCTTGCAATTCAAAACTCCAGCCAAAACGGTCCTGATATTTGAACTGTACATGTGGCGATAAAGTTGCCATCGAAAACGACAAAATCGTAAGGCTCGTGTCATCAAAAGTCACTTACGGTTTACCGAACGGATTATGATGAGTCAAACGAGTTATCAACATGTTCAAATAGTAACCTAAGGAGCATCTACTAAAGAAAATGAACATTACAGAGGCTTCGCTCATCCGGAAGTTGTCGTCCGTATGAACACCTACTTTATAGTCATTTTCTACCACTCGGCTCTGTCGGACTAAACACGGACTGCTCCAGTCCTCTTACCCTTGATTAAATAATGAGGTTGTGACTGAAGGATACGCTCGGCTCTTTTAGAGGAGCCGAACGCATTGACCCCTTCAGGACCGTATGCTTCGATTTGTCAAAAGTTAGCACTCGGCTCATTCAAAAGAACCAGGCAAACTTCGCCATAATCCCAGTCTTCCAAACCAGGTAGCAACAACACATACTTACCCTTCCTTTGAGTCTGCCTGGTCCTTCCGAATTCGTTCTTTAAATGTACGGACATACAAAGAATTAATCATAATATAAAGCTGTAGTGGAACGGTTCAAATCAACTACACTGGTCTCAACGTTTCTAATTGTTTGACTCTTTGAAGTAAATGATTGCTCGTTCCTTTCGAGCCGAAAAAGATCGGATTAGTGGTTTAAAACAGAGTAAACCGCTTGGCTCTAAATAAACTGAACGGATCCAATAGCGGTTTAAAACAAAGTAAAATCGTCTGACTCTCAATGAACCAAACGGATCCAATCATCTTGACAATTGAATCAAAGGCAGAAGCACGACCCAATCACAACATGAAAACTATTCACCACAGAAGAACCGAGTGGTTCCATTCACTCGGATACGTATCTTTGCTCAAAATGAAAAACCATTCCTCCAGGAAGCGCGACAAACAATCGTATTGGGCCGAACGGAATATGCCTTCGTCGTATCGAAGTTAGCGTCCTTAAAAACCTCTTCCTTCCTGCTAGGGACAATCTTTTATATTAGGCCTGTTCACGGGCTGTGAAATTACTCTCTAAAGTTAAGTACCCTTTAACTCAGAGAGTGGGGGACAAACTGTAAGGGCCAAAAATCGTGTTGGGCCTGACGAGGCCTAATAACGAGATTAAGACCAAAAAATTGCCCAATGTCTGGTCTAATTCCGATTGATCCTGATCTTTAATCCATCTCTTGGGTTGATCACTTCCAAAGTTGGGCCCTCCAACTAATTAAACTAAACTGGGTCCAAGCCCAAAAACCCATACATATCCCCAAAATAGGAATCAGAATCTTTCTAAATTCCTAATACCATATAAGATCCCGAATCTCACGTAAATTGGAACATTGATCAAGAAAGGCAAGTCTCAATGATTTCCTTCCTAAATCCGAATTCCTTTCCCTAAAGGACTCAAAGTCCCATTAGGATTCTAATACGTTGAGCTCACTATATAAACAGGGGTCTCTCCCCTCGAAATTCATTCAGAAGACAACCTACCTCACCTAGCTCCTAAATTCTTGCTCCAAGGAATTTCGATTTGCTTGCCTTTTGGCCTTGTCTTAATCAAGGTTTATCCTATCCCTCACCTACCCAAGGTATAACTATCGATCTTAAACCCTTACTAGATTTCCTTTAGCCTTACTGACTTAAGCATCGGAGTGTCTACGGTAGACACCACACCGGTGTTTCCCCGTAACTTAACTTTCTCACTTTCTCTGTGCAGGTCCATCTGGTTGACAGTGGCCTATCTCTCACAGGATTCATCCTTTTCGAATTGACCGTAGTTTTTATCGTCTACAGAAACAATGTGTCGTATTCGAGAGAAGTGAACTTCGAATGTTGATCCAAGGGTATAGCAACAGGTTTAGTAGTAGACAATCCAGAATTTGCAATTAATTCTAAGGCATACTTTCTTTGACAGATGCAAATACCTTTAGAAGACCGAGCCACTTCAAAACCCAAGAAATATCTTAAAGATCCTAGGTCTTTAAGCTTAAAATGTGAATGCAACAAGGCTTTAGTGCTCTGAATTAAAGATGAATCACTACCAGTAATGACTAGGTCATCAACATACACAAGTAAAATGACAATGTGTGAAACAGACTTCTCGAAAAAAAAAGAATGATCTGAGGAAGATTGTTGAAAACCACCAGAAAGTAAAGCTGCAGTGAGTTTGGAATTCCAAGCTCTTGAAGCTTGTTTCAAGCCATCAAAGGGATTTGTGAAGTTTGCAAACTAAAGATTTATCCCTTGGCTTAGAGAAACCTTAAGGAAGTGTCATATAAATGTCTTCTTGGAGATCACCTTGTAACAATTCATTGTCTACATCCATGTGATAAAGTGGCCAATTTTGCATAGAAGCCAAAGTTAAAATCAGTCTTATTGTCACCATTTTTACTACAGGGGAAAACGTCTCATCATAGTCAATTCCAGCCTGCTGTGTGTATCCTTTAGTAACTAATCTTGCTTTTATACCTCTCTAAAGTACCATCTACCTTATATTTAAGCCTGTAAACCCATTTACACCCAATTAGATTCTTATCGTGTGGCAAAGGAACTAAAGACGAAGTACCATTTCTTTCTAAAGCTTCAATCTCATTTTGCATGGAATCTACCCAATGAGGATCTTTAGAAGCTTGGTGAAAATTAGTTGGTTCAGTAAGGGAAGACACCTTGGACAAGTAGCTTTGATAAAAGGAAGAAAGATGAGCATATGAAATGGCACTGTGTATGGGATATTGTACTAAAGAGACTTGGCTTTGTTTAGGTAATGTAGGACAAATGAAATCAATGGTCCAAATTGGTGGCTTAGATGATCTAGTGGATTTTCTAAGTGGACAAGTATTGATAGCTGGCTGAACAGAACTAGGAGAAGAAGAATTAGATGTTGAAGGATGAGTTATAGATTCTGTTACTGGAAAATTTGATGTATCTCTAGAAGAATTGGTAAAATCAGAGGATGATGTGAGAAAAGGCTATTGTTCCATGAAAGTTTCTAGTAAAAATGGTTGTGTAACAGGTTGTTTCCAGGTAAAAGGAAAAATATGTTCATAAAAAACCACATGTCTGGTAACTTGGACAGACTTAGAGGCCAAATCATATAAAAATATATCCTTTTTGTGTTGAGGAATAACCTATGAAGACACAAGGAGTGGATCTTGGAGATAGTTTATCCTAGGGTGTTAGAACTGTTAGTGTATGTGCCCTAGAGCCAATACTATTTGTAAAAATTGACTCTTTGTAAAACATATTACTATATCAAATAAAAGACAATTTACTACATTGTGTAAATCGTGTTTAATTATACGTTGAATGTATGTCCTTGAAGTAGTAGAACCATGACGAGGGTATTGAGTGTTTAAAATCTCGATAGTGGGAACCCTATGATCAATATGGTGGCTA
>WYDK02035875.1:0-19368 GCA_009867345.2 Toxicodendron radicans | reverse complement strand
TGTGCTGCCTCGTATAGATTTAGCATTCCAGGAACATCGTTAATCAAGGATGCCTTGAATTTCCCTTCATCATCTTTAAACTTTTCAAATACATCTGCTTAATTACAACAAAAAAAAAAAAAAAAAACCAACGCACGCAACCTTCAATTAGACATACTTATATTTTATTTATTCGAGTAGGTGCGCTTTAATTATAATAATTTCCAGTGTAGCTTAAGATTTGAATTACTTACTACAAAGAATCTTAATTCCTTGCTGTCGAAGAAGTCGAAAATGGACCGAAACAGTGAAGAGATCATTATATTCATCATTGTCATTATAAATTTTCTCCAAAGTATCATCTATCTCTTTTGCAAAGTGATAACCAACACCCAAACGTTGGATTGCATCAATCAAGTGTAATTTCTGAGCATGCGTTTCTGATGTATCCATTATCATCCATCTTACCTCTTGTTTCAGTTGCTCATACTCTTCTTGAGTTGTAGGATCAATTGTCTGTAAAAATAGAATAAAAAAAAAAGAGCTAAATACGTTTATTATGAAATCGACATTATTTAAGATTAATTTTCATATTGAATTCCTCAGTAACTAAACAAATATTTATTTTACTTTTTAGAATAATGAAACAAACAGGGGATAATTCTCGAAGTACTTGAACATATATTAGATATTTTGTACTTGAATTTGATAATTACGTTTTGGTCTAAGAAAAGCATGCGTATAATTATACAAATGATGTAGTGTATATGTCGCATTCATTTTACTTCTGTGATGTGCATGCATAGGGTGGGTGCATCTAGAAATTTAATCTCATCTAGAGTGTGTACGTGTAATTACCTTGAGTTCAGAAGTATCTTTGAGGAACTTATCTCCCCATATCGTGGGATGGAAATCAGCAGTATGACGAATAATTTTTGGTGGTGAAGTTGGAATTGCTGTAACTTGAGAAGACGACATTTCTTTCTTTGAACAAATCCCGAATGTTGTATTTGTGAGTTTCTCATGATGGTTATACTCTTATATAACCATCATGAGAAACTGTTTTAAAATTTAAAAATCGTAAAAATGAATTAAAATACTTCTTCTTCATGTTTCTAGAACTTCCACAGTAGGACCTGGCATCTCTCTCCAGATGATTATTAGTTACAATTTTCTCACCATCCAGACTACTGTGTTGGCCCTTACATGAGCTACATTATTAATATATAAGGTTAATTACAAATTTTTCATTAATTTAAGATGCTAGTATTTAATAAATGATTATTTAATTTTAATAAATGATCATTTCAACTTAATTATAAACGAGTATAACGTTAACGTTGTTTCATCATCATTAAAACAAAATATTTCAAATATTATATTAGAGCAAACGACATATTCCCACCCAAGGTTTAATGAAATCTCAAATTAATACCCCTGGTTGTATTTATTCCAGATTTTCACTCTTAAACCGTTAGTGATTGTTGGAAGTGGTCAGAAACAGTGAGTAAGGTTGGCAAGTAAAGGTATGGGTTTTTTAGAGGAGGTTGTGGGGAGTCCAACAGTGGTCTCAGAAAGTGATTTTGGACTTCGGAATCAATCAGAAAAAGCCAAAAACCATTGGCTTGGATGCTATCATGCTACTAATGTGAGTTGTTTTTTACTAAAATGAGCCCATCTTCTGCCAAAGATAGCATCGATGCACTTTAGCGTGCTAATGTGCACCACATTACAGTGAAAAGTTGGGAATTTGTTAAAATAAAGGAAACGATATTAGTTTAAGGGTGATAATCTAAAATAAATGCAACCAAAGGTATCAACTTGGGACTTTGTTAAACCTTGAGTGGGAATATGTCATTTACTCTATTATATTATAAATATTGTGGGTTGGAAGTTGCAAGTTGGAAGCAACGATACTAAAGGTACTAAAATTATTGAGGTTTTAAAGTATAATTTATACTAAATAGTATCTGAAAACATTTAGGGTTAGGGATTCCAACATTGTGTAATTTTTTGTAGTTTTGTCCAAAACTACAAAGAAATTATTGAGGTTGTGCTATGTTCCCTAGATAATTGGAAGTCAATAATCTTATGTAACATCCGTGAACAGAAGCATTGCATGTTATAATTGTACCTTTAGATTCTTTACAGTTTAGTTGCACAGTTACAACAATAGCTAGTGGCGGATGGAATTTTGTAGTATTCCAACTAAGTGGTTGTTTCTTTCTCGTTTTTTTTTTCTTCTTAATTCTATTCTCTTTTTCTTTTTTTCTCCTTTTAGCAAGTAAAATTTTCTAAACTAAAAAGTGTTAAAGCTCTTAAATTTGCGAAAGTTAATCTCAGCTTCTATTACATTTCCCTCATTTGCTACTACTTATGTCATCATTTCACATCCACCAATCTTCATTTCTTTGAGTTGCACCAGGGTTTGGGCTATTGAGAATGCTACTAATTTTTTCAATCTCTTGCAAAACCACACTTCCAAAACGGTTAGACTGTAGAAAGATGTCGAGGATGACACTAAATTAATCAAACTATTGCACCACCATACATCCAGAATTTCAAGATTTTGAAAATTTGTGCCCAGTTTTGACTTGTTTCCACATGAACTTTAGATTTGAAAGTTCAAACAACTTTAAATCTTTAATTTGTGTTAACATCCAGACATTTCCCTCTTCTTCGTGTGAGAATAAATCTTTTCATGAACCATGACCCAAAATGAGCTTCTTACATGAGACTTTTGTGGCAGCATTTTTTTTGTAAGAATTTTATTTGACATGGATCCACCGAAGAAAGACAATTTAAAAGAAAATGAAGGTGAAGGCAGCCCTAAACGTGAAGATGAAAAACCAGAGGGGAAAAAGGGTAGGGGCCCAACAAAGAAAGGCAAGCCTAAAGCAAATGTAAGAATAAAATATAACAAAAGAGGTGTTTCTATTGGACTCAAGGCTATTGAGTTAGCCACATTCGAAGGGATGGTTCCAAGAACTATGGTTCCAATTATTTATGATGACTGGCGACATGCGCCAGAAGATGTGAAGAAAAAAGTTTGGGATTTTGTGTGTGTAAGTTACTTAAACTTTTACCTCAATTGGAATAACACAATGATTACAATTATATGTTATGAACATGAATACTTTCAAATTCTTAGGAACATTTTGGGGTCAATTCTAAGAGTTAAAAGAAAACACTCCAAGACATTGGAGTAAAGTGGAAGTCGTTCAAATATTCTCTAAACAAGAATTATGTTATTCCCTTTGCGGATAACACTGCGAAATTGGTGAAACCTCCATCATAGTACAACTTCATCAGGAAAAGCCACCGAGAAGATTTTATTGCTAAACAATTATCGAGAAACTTTCAGGTTTATTTCTTCAAACATCTGAATTGCTTTAATAAATTTATCTAACGATCTGGATGTCACAAAACATTGTAGTTATTTGCACAGAGGTTGAGCACTCAACAAAAGGAAAAACAAGCAAAGAACAAATACAACCACATATTATCTCGAAAGGGTTGTGGTAATCTCATTAAAGAAATTGTAAGCATTTAAAACTTGTTAATATGTGTTTGTTAATATGCATGTTAATATGTGCTTGTTGATATGCATGTTTTGTTATTAAATTTATTTAGAAACAAGAGACCAGGTTGACTGAAGAGGAAATTGATAGAAGCTTGACATGGAAATTAGCTAGAAAAACAAAAGGTGGAGGTTATGACTCGAAAGTGGCTCAGATAGTGGATAAGATTGTAAGTATTACATTATGTTATCATACAATTCAATATAATTTTGAGTGTAACTATGTGTTTCCTAAACAAGCTTATTTCTTATGTCTAATTTGTAAGGTGAACTTGATGCTAAGGCAAAGGCTAGCTCCTTGGAAACCGATGGAAAAAATGGCATCCTCAGTCAAGCCTTGGGCAGCAAAGAACATCTAGGGGCAGTACGAGGTATGGGGAAGTTCATCAACCATTGTGTGTACTTTGATATTCTGATAAATGTTAAAGATATGATGACAATAGAAAGGGAAGAGTGTTTTAAGAAGTTCCATGATTTAAAGGAGAGAATGGAGAGAATGTACAACCAATTGAATAATAGGAGTTTGATGTCTGATGCGTGAAGCAGTCATCAACCATTGAAAGGCAATGCTCTATTGGAGAAAGCTATTGCAGTGGTAAGATCTAAACCTTTTGATACCAAGACACAAATGTTGTCCTGTTTATTTAATATTAATTTTTGGCTACTCTATTATTGTAGGATAACACTTGTTACCTAGTTGTAGATTCCCCGGCCAACATTGTGGCGAAGGGGACTATTATGGAATATGAAGGTCCCAATGTATAGGTAATCGTGGATGTGGTCTTTGGTGGGAGCTCATCTCTCCCATTCCCAGATGAGGAATTATTTTCGGTGAAAGTAAGCGATGTGATGGGCCATTGTCTACTTTGGCCGGAGGAACTTGTAAATACGAGCATCAGACATGGTAAATACTGTAATTATTTAACTGTGTTTTTTTTCTTCATCTTTTTATGTTTTCACACTAACTAGTTTTTGTCATTTCTACTAGGTTTCTAAGAAAGTAAAGAAGAAGAAGTATGCAACTCCTGAAAAAGTTGCTAAGAAATCAAGATCTAAGTACAACAAGATAGATTCTTATGGAGATTGAGGACATTGACCTAGTGGGTAATGAACTAGCAATCACACCCATCAAGTCAGAGCCCAAACAAATGAAGCTAGATAAGAAGCACACAAGTTGGGGGAAGAGAAAGGCCGATCTGACACCAATTAGGAAGAAGAAAACACGATAGTCAGTAGTGCTTAAGAGACATAGAGTGTAGAATAATCATTCTTTGAATATGTTCTCAACAATGGTGAATCGTCTTCTACCCGATAGGCAAATAGTTCCCGTGCAAAGAAATGAAGCTAGATCAGAAGTTGAAGGGTAATGGGGGCAATGGAAATGGAATTGGTTTCATGAGTCATTGTCGATAACAGGTAGCACTAATGTCACAGGAACAAGAACTCAAAGGGCACAATTTCATTGATTTCTTTACTTTTATTCATGAAAATCTTGTTGTTGTTATCATTGGAGGTATATGAGTTCACTTTTTTGCTAGCATATCTTTCAATCATGTTTGTGGCTTTTACAATATATATGAATAAACTCAAAAATATTTGTAGTGGTTTGGTAAATAAAGAAGAAAAGTAAATTTAGTTTGTTTAATTACTAAGCCTACATTTCTGTTTGTGGAGAGAAGAATTAGCGGGAGGTTGTTGAACTTGGATGAGTGGTTTTTAAAGTCTTTTGCAGTACAATGGGAGACAAGGAGGAGGCATAAGAGATAAGCTTGTGCTTTTGCTTTGTTTGGGACTGTATGTCTCTTGAAAAAAGAGATTTTGCAGCTGATGATGAATAGTTTGTTTGGATTTTGAAAGTGATTTTGCTTCATGCTTAGATCAGTCTTTTTTTTTCTGTTCTTTTCTTTTCTTTTCTTTTTTTGTTGGGTATTGGTTCTGCTCATATCATTCTTTATGTGCAAATGTATGTGATGTTACATGTGGTGATAGTTGTGCTAGTATGCCTGCTGTGTAGTGGTAAAATTCGCAATTTATAATTGTTGGGTATTGGTTCTGTTGTGTGAATGGTTTGATGAGATGCGATTCCGAGAGTCTGACTTTGCTAATTTTTGGGGATTTGTTGTTGGTTTTTTTGTTTTTTTGGAAGGACTTTTGATATGAAGTGTTTGTGATGAAAATTACAATTTTGTGAATATTTTTGGACATTATTGATTTGTTGTGGGCTGCCTAACTCTTGCTGGGTGTTTAATTATTCTATTGGTACTTTGTGGTTGTTGTGTTGGGCACTTATGCAATTTTGTTAATAGGTTCCATTGGGTTCTTGTTGCTATTGACATGAAGACTTTCACTGTGTACCATTTTGATCCTTTGAGGGGAGATATTGGGCAAGATTTACAGGAGTAGTTCAAAAGTTAGTAATGCTACTTATGTCATTTTTAATGCTCCATATAATATCAAATAATGTGTGTTAATTTCATAAGTTGTTTCGCCTTTGACAATGGTATCTTAATCCATTCTGCCCATAAGGTGTCCAAGAAAAGGGCAAATATCTCATGGCAAAAAGTATTGGTGCATAGAATTGTTATTCTCAATATCAATTAATTTACACTTATAATATTGTTTTACCTTTTGAATATTAATGGTTACTTCAGAATTAATGTTTGTGTAGGGACCATTCAACCTGGAAGTGTTGAATGTGAGTTTTATATAATGCGATACATGAGAGATATTGTTCATAATGGGTTGGCATTACTGAAAAACAATGTAAGTGTATTTTTTTTTCAGTTGTGAATATTAATTAAGATATAGTTCATGTTAATGGTTACTGCGGAATTAATTCTTATTGTGTTTACTTTATTTATAGATCATGGGCAAAGAAATATACGAAGATGTAGAGATTGATGAGGTCATGGGGGATTGGGCGATGTATGTATCAAAATTTTTCTAGTTATTATTGTTTCAGTTCTGTCACAACCCAATGAGGGCAAAACCTATGTATAAAAATTGTACAGTATATATTGTTGATAGTGATCACTTTTATTGTTATTTATTCATATTGTTTTGAATGCAATGTTCAGAGATGTAATCCACTTAAACAATGTTTTGTTCCAAGAAAGTAAGGATAATAAGCAAGAAATTTAAATGCATCAAACTAATTTATAATATGTTGGAGAAATTCATATGAAGAAAAAAGTAAAGAAAACTTTTGATGAAACTCTTTTTGCTTCACAAATTCATCTCCTTTGTTTAACTATAGAGTAAATTAGTGTTTATAATTGAAAGAGAAAATAAAATTTTAGATTAATAGCACACGGGTTTATCATGGGTGGAGTGTAGATATAACTCTTTTATGTCATTTTAGTAATTTATAAATGGAATAAAATTGTCTTTAAAAAAAATAAAAAGCAATGAGGTTTAGAGAGATAGAATTAATAGCATTACTCTTAAAAAACAAAGTATGAGTACAACAGTAATATTTATTATTTAATGTCCATAAGAGCATCTCCAATGGTGCTCTTTAAAATAAAGAGAATCTTTAATATAAATAAAGAGCATTTCTATTAATTTCAGATATAAAGAACAAATTTTTTAATCATCTCCAATATACTCTGTAAATTTTATTTTTTCATTTTCATATTCCCACCAATCATTTATGATATTAATTATTTCCCTCAGTTTTTTTCACCTAAAAGGTTTTTTCTAGGTGAAAGAATTAATAATTAATAAATAAAATGTATAGAATTTTGCAATTCATTAATTACAAGTAGGATAAAGAGTGAAATTTGACTCTCCAGATGTGGAGAGTCAAACTCACTCTTTACTTTATATTTAAATAATAAAGAGTGTGTTAGATTCTTGTTTTATGGAAAAACGTTTTATAATAAAGAATTTAACTGATATAAAGAGTCATTTGAATATGCTCTAAGTAAGGGCGCCATCTAGTATGTCTTCATGAATAGCAAAATATGTTGACTAATACAAATTTAGCATTCTTTAACATCATTAGTCAAGGATGCCTGAACCTTCCTTCATCATTTTAACTTTTCAATTACATCTGCTTAATTACGATTAAAAAGAAGAAGAAGAAGAAGAAGAAGATAAGTTTTAATTAGACATGTTTATATATTTTTATTAGTTTAATGTGTATTAATTTTAGTAAATTAATTAAATTTATTGTTTAAAAAGTAAATTTCGTAATTTAAGAAATTTGATGGAAAACTAAATTTATATTAATACATTGAATCATTCACCAAACAAGTTATTACAGTCTGTTTGTAACAGAGATTATATTATATTATTCAATGCCATCGACTATTGTGGCATACAAACATGCCCTTAGGCTTTGAGTACTTAATACTTATTCCATACATAAAGGGGTAGATAGTTTATTTTAATAGTAATAGAAGTCGTCATCAAAGTATTGGGTCCCTGAGCAATGAGGCAACTTGGTCTTTAATTTTAGAAGAATCACTGAAGGCATCAATATCACGATCATCCTTGTACATAAATTCCATTGTATGACAATAATTGAGAAGCCGTTCAAGCAGAGGTATCGATATAACAGTTGGTTTGAGCATGGCCTCATTCAAATCTTTCCACGCGTTCGCAACTTGTTCCAAAATCACCCTAATTGCTTCGTCTTCCGAAACACCATACTGCTTCATGTAGCATTCAACAGCAGAGGGAACATGTCCTCTCTTTTGCTCAAACTAATTCATGTGCATATGTTAGATAATTAAGTTTTAACTAGAATATATAAGGTATTGCGGTAAAAAAATTAATTACTGAGCATTTTTGTTTAGGATCAAGTAAAGTTCAAATCAAGAGAGAATCCTTATCTCATATTCATACCCTGTGCGACGCTTTGTCATCCAAGAGTCTACCGACAAGATCTACTCCTCTTATAACCTTCAGATCAGAGCATAACCAATCAAAATCCTCTTTAGTTGCACACAAGCCAATGAAGGTAATGGATATTATCAATCGGCAGCAATGGTTATGTTACTTTCAGATGGGACATTGGCGCCATAGACACACTTCCAGAGTACATGAAATTTATTTACAAGACGCTCTTTGATGTTTTAGGCGCAATTGAAGAAGATACTAATAGGGAAGGAAGACCATACATCATAAGTTATCCAAAAAAGTTGGTAGGTGATATCAATCTTTGCCCTTCACATGGTTTTATACATGACATGAATACATTTTCTGAAACATGAAACAAAAACAACATTAATTGTCTTGCGGTATAAAACATTATTTATCCGCGCTATTCATTGTGGACATATATATACATCCATCCAGAGATTCTTGTTGACATGTATTGTTGACATGTATTGGAAATATTTGTTGTCATATTATGAACTTGTGAGCACAATGATTGATGTGCTCACAATCCTTTCAGACTTTGTTTAAGTTAATGTCTGCTGCTTGTGTGTGGCCACACTGAGTTAATGTTACCACACTTTTCGGTTCAGCTATTTCATTTCTTTTAAGTCTGACATGGATTCCTTTAAAGTTATTGTTTATTATTTTGTTTGTTTCGTATTAAGGTATTTTTCAGGACCACTTTCCAGGTGTTCACGCATAAGTGGATGTGCAGAAAACTTTGTATAAAAAGTCTGACAGTCTCCTTTTTGCAGGCGCACAACAAATTGATTTTGTTGTAAAAACTTTTGTGATATTGTCTGCCCACATGGCTGGACACCTGGTCATTTTTGTCTGTTAGCACATTACCCTATTTATCATCTTCTTTGTGTGAAAGACAAGTGACGAACAAAAAGAGCAGTCCGCCATTCTTATTCTTTGGAAAGCTTTGTTTCATTGTTATCTCTTATTTTTGTTTAGTCCCTTTTACTTTAGGATGCATTAATCATTGAAATATATTATTCATCATTTGTTCGTTGTTTGTTCGTATACTGTTTTATGTGAATACTGTTTCAACAGTTCAGCCTTCTAAACTTATTCTTGACGTTGTTGTGTTGATAGAAGATTGAAGTGTGGCTTCATCTTTTTGTGCTTGGGAAGAACTCAAGCTGGTCATAAGTGTAACTAGGTGAAGTGATATACCCAAATTGGCTTGCAAATTCGATACTTGTGAAGAAATCAAATGGAAAGTGGCGAACTTGTGTGGATTTTACAGACTTAAATAAAGTCTGTCCGAAAGATAGCTTCCCGCTGCCTAGAATCGATCAGCTCGTCGATGCAACCGCCAAGCATGCACTCCTTAGTTTCATGGATGCATATTCGGGATACAATCAAATCCTCATGTATCAGCCTGATGAGGAAAATACATCATTTATTACTGACCGTGGTATTTATTTTATTATTTTACAGGGTGATGCCGTTTGGTTTAAAAAATGTAGGGGCAACTTATCAACGGTTGGTCAACATGATGTTTGCCGAGCAGATCGACAAAACTATGGAAGTGTACATTGACGACATGCTCGTCAAATCAAAAGAAGCAAACGAGCACATCGAGCATGTGGCGAAAATGTTTGAGGTCCTCAGCAAACATCGAATGCGTTTAAACCCACTAAAATGCGCATTCGGTGTAGGTTCGGACAGATTTCTGGGGTTTATAGTGAATCGGCGGGGTGTCGAGGCCAACCCCGAAAAAATTCAAGCATTACTGAACATGCAGAGCCCCGAAAAAAATCAAGCAAGTTCAAAGTTTGATGGGCGAATTGCGGTGCTCAGCCGTTTCATCTCAAAGGCAACGAACAGATTCTGGCCTTTCTTTGAAACTTTGAATGGAAATAAGAAGTTTGAATGGACTGAGGAATGTGAAAGAGTGTTTCAGGAATTGAAGAAGCACCTCGGTTGGCCTCTTCTCTTGTCAAAACTGATTTTCGATGAACCCCTTCTCCTGTATCTAGCTGTGTCTTTCTTCGTTGTCAGTACAACATTAATAAGAAAAGATGCAGGGATTCAGCGCTCAATCTACTATGCAAGTCAAAGATTGGTCGACGCTGAAACAAGATACCCAGAGATAGAAAAGCTTGTTTTGGCTTTAATAGTGGCATCCAGGAAGTTACGGCCTTATTTCCAGGTGCACACAATCCACTTCTTGACAAATTTCCCATTGAAGAAAGTGATTCAAAAGCCCGAGGCGTCGGGTAGGTTGATCCAGTGGTCGCTGGAGTTAATCCAACACGACATCAAGTATCTTCCAAGAACAACGATTAAAGGGCAGGCTCTCGCTGATTTTATCTTCGAGTTTTCTTATCAGCCCAGAGAGGGAATGATACCTATGGAGCCAAACAACGATGAGACCATCACCGCGAAAATAGTTTAGGCATAGTTAAATTGGCAGTGGAAGTTGTATGTCTATGGGTCATCAAATGAGAGAGGGGATGGAGCTGGTTTGTTGTTAGAGAGTCCCGAAGGAAAAAAGTTTCAGGCTGTTAGAAAGTTTGAGTTCATCGCATCAAATAATGAGGAGAGTATGAAGCTCTCCTAGGAGGAATCGAGTTGGCCAAGGAAATAGGCGCAGAGTCGCTAATGATTTTCAGTGACTCGCAATTCGTAGTCCATCAAGTAACAGGCGAATATCAGGCAAAAGAGGATAGAATGGTCGCATATCTACAAAGGGTAAAGCTTGAGCTAGAGCCCTTCAAAAGTTACAAAGTCCAACAGATTCTTAGAGAACAAAATTTGGTAGCTGATGCTTTTGGCCGCCTGGCCTCCTCAATAAAAGATGAATCGACAAACCCAATACTATTGAGAATCTTCAAAAAATTAAGCATAAGCCCACCAGATAATGATCTGATAGAGATAGCCCGATGATATAGCTGGATGGATTCAATCATTTCCTACTTAAAAGATGGGGAAATGTCTAAGGATAAAAATGAGGTGCGATCACTGTGCATAAAATCAGCCCGATATACCTTGATAAATGATGAGCTTTATAAACAGGGATATGACACCCCGCTCCTCAGATGTGTTGATAGAGAAGATGCGGAGTACATCCTAAGGGAAATTCATGAAGGAATATGCAGGAACCATTATGGTGGGCGAGCCCTTACTTACAAGGTGTTGTGCCAAGGTTATTAGTGGCCAACTGTGTATGAAGATGCAGTGGATTTTGTCCGCAAATGTGATAGATGCCAAAGGTTAGCCGATATTCCGCGAGCACCACCCCAAGAGTTCACTACTTTAACAAGTCCATGACCTTTTGCAGTTTGGGGAATCAACCTGGTAGGCCTGTTACCCCAAGGAAAAGGGCGGGGTCAAATTTCTTATGGTGGCAGTTGACTATTTCACCAAGTGGGTGGAAGTTGAGCCTTCGGCCACGGTAACATCGAGCAGAATGAAAGACTTTGTGTACAAAAACATCATCTGTAGATTCGGGCTCCCTCACACTATTGTAAAGGATGATGGGAAACAGTTCGACAATGACGAGTTCATCTCGTTTTGTGAGGGGCCTGGAATTAAAAAGAGTTTCTTAGCCGTATACCGACCTCAAGCAAATGGACAGGTCGAGACTGTGAACAAAGTGATCAAGCACACCCTCAAGAAGAAACTCGACACTCTTTAAGCTCGACATTCTCACTTGCTATGGTTGAGAGGCAATGGCCCCAGTAGAAGTGAGAGTGAAAACGTTCAGGACGAAAATGTTTGATGAAGGCATTAATGACTCCCTACTGAAGCTAAGGATCGATTTGATAGATGAACATCGGGCGAAGTATCAAATAAGGGCGAAGTATCAAATAAGGCTCGCATGTTACCAATAGCAAGCTAAACGATATTTAACTCCAAAGTCAAGAATCGGGAGTTTGAGAAGGGGGGTCTAGTATTAAGGAGAGTAGTGCCCGCGGCAAAAGAATCGAGCTGGGTGGTGCTCGGCCCAAAATAGGAAGGCCCATTCAAAATTTATGAGAAAATCAGGCCGGGAACTTTTCACCTGGAATATTTGAATGGAACAAGGGTTTTGTGAGCATGGAAGACAAACATCTGAGAAGGTACTACCAGTGACCTCGCTTAAGTAGCTACAATTTGTTTATGTAAATTTTCATTTCATTTCATTTTGTAATCGGGCAGAGTTCGCCCTTCATTTTCAATAAAGTGTATTATTCAGTACTTGTACTATGCATTATTGCATTTGTATTAATTTGTGCAAAACGATCGAAGGCTGGGCTCGCTTGGCTAGACTATTT
Organism: Toxicodendron radicans; assembly: GCA_009867345.2. Lineage (NCBI taxonomy): Eukaryota > Viridiplantae > Streptophyta > Magnoliopsida > Sapindales > Anacardiaceae > Toxicodendron > Toxicodendron radicans. The sequence continues at coordinate 6,651 of WYDK02035875.1, read as the reverse complement.
TAATTGTGCCAAAAGGCGAGCTCAAGGGTTTAATGCCCTATACCTGGTGATCATTACCTCAAGAATTAACAGAGAAAAACACGCTGAGAAGAGATTGACTAAACCTCAGCGACCTAGACTTAGAGAAGTGTTTTAACACAAGCTAAAATTCGTCGCATGTAAAACCCCGCTCCAGCTGGGTACCCTCTAAGTATCCTGCAATGAGAACTTAGGGAGTTCACGCTTGGAAAACAGGTTGTGTTTAAAAACTATCTGTAAACAAGTATTTTAAACTAACTATAATAAATTTAAAACTTTCATCTGTAACAAAATCATTTCCTTTCAAATCCATACTGAATAAAACATCAACAATTTAAAAGAATACTTGTACTCATTATGCACCCATACACATAACGAGAATTAAAACTATGTTTGTAAAAACATAATGCGGAAACATTTTATATCCAAATAAAGATGTTTTCTACAAAATCAATAATAAGTCATCACTATGTTCAATGCAAAACATAACAAAAACTATAAGAAAACTTTGTTCTCTATCCCCTCATGTCTGCTCTGATTGTCTTGCGCTGCCACCACGCTCAATGTTTACCTGCAAAAACATTAAATGAAGGAGTGTGTGCTAATCACTCAATAAGGTATCAGTGTAAACTTTAACTTTGTTTTAACTGTAGAACTATATTGCCTTATAATACTTTATGCTTTGGCCTACCACCTCGATATAGGTGCTATATCGTGCATCTTTAACAATAAGCTTTGAGTCTATAACTATCACGAATCTAACCTTTATGATTCATGATCTGTATGTAATTCTATGCAAGACTCTATAAACTATAACTGTAACTTTAACTTTGTGCATAAATTGTAATAAAACTATGCTTTAACTATGTGCTTTACTTTAACTATTTGTCGATCGGACTTAGTGTGGTATCCTGCAAGAGTTACTATGGTGTCTCAGCTTCTATACACAAATACAATAGGGGACATAATTGTGGGGACGGTGGCCGTGTACATAAACTTATTACTCTTATACCACAAATGCTTTAAATATGAAAACTTTGTATACTCTGTAAAACATGCTATTTCTTTATAAAATGTTGTAAATAACATGCTTTCTTTAAAACTGTAACTATGCACAAACTTTAAAATAAATGCATGCATGCATGCTAAACTCACATCCTATAAATGCAACACGAGTGCTCTATTCTCTGTTGAAACTTTATTACAAAGATTTCTGAAGGCTTTGGGTACATAGACACCGAACGGATTGAAAAGCGTTGAAGGAAGATTTTAAACTATTTCTGCTCATCTTCGCCTTCCAAAACCTACAAAAATCCCATCAATTGACTAATATTTTCTCCCACTTTAGCAAACTTGTTTCTATGAACCTATATACTGATAATGGACCATTCCCTTAACTAGAGCTATTATCAACCTAAGCTTACTGGAGTAATTTGACGATAACTTTCCCCCTAGACCTCCAATAGGGATGATTCTTGAGGTTGTAGAAACCTAAGAGATAGAACCACAACTTTTATGTTAAAATATTTTCTAATCCAGTCATTAAAAAACCCAAATTAAAATCGCAATCTACTAATTCATATCTGTCCATCACCACCTGAGTAGGCACTACTAATTCAGCCATAACTTTCTATACAGACCTCCGATTTGAAGTAATTCTTGAGGATAAAGAAACTTAAGAAACATATATACAACTATTATGTTGAGACCTCATCCTAATTCAACCGTTTAAAATATATGAAAACACTTACAAGTTACGGGTTCCACAAAACATATTGCAAAACTCTAAATTCAGCAACCCATCAATATATATTAAACTATTAATACAAGGGAATGGTCTCCTTACCTGTGTAACTGATCTCTGAACACTGCAATTCAACCAAAACAGCCTTGAAAACCCTTTAAACACATTCAATTCAATAAAAAACTAAATTAGGGTTTAATACTTTCAATCCACAATTACTAAAAAGTTGAGAAAGTAAACACTTACCTTGAAACCCCTTTACAAATCCCTTTGAATTTCCTTTGAATTGAATGATCAATTGCCTCTAGAATTGATGGAGTAGGCAAAAGGGAAAAAAAGAAAAGTGTGAGGGTTTTCTTTTACCCAATCGTTCTTTGAATTTCTATAGTCAATAAAATAAACTAACCTTTCTTTATATAGTCCCAACAAAACTACGTCATTTTGAGACTTTATCAAATTAACCCTCCATAGTTTCTTTTATTTTCAAAAAACTCTCATTTACTAACACTTACACCCCTATAATAATTAATTCCCTTTATAAACTTAATACTTTATAACTTTTAAGTAAAGGAAATTACCTACTTACCCTTACTGCGGGAATACGAGTGTTACATCACAAGTTCAAGGTCTCTTTCAACACTTGGAAAATTTTGGGCAAATCTCAAAGTAAATCCAAATACTAAAACAATCCGACTTCAAGGAAGCATGACAGTTCGAACTTTGCCAGAAACACAACAGTTCGAAAAAAGAAAACACTCCATTGAATTAAAAATGACGAGTTCATTACAAACACAAAAGAAATACAAAAAATAACTATGCAGTTGGGAGAACAACGCCCTCATCAATCTGAGCGGGCTGATGAGCGATAACAAGGTCCATTGGGTCTTGAATTTGTTCGCCCTCATCAATTTGAGTGGGTTGAGAAGAGGCAGCAGGGTCTATTGGATCTTGAACTTGTTTGTCGATAAAAACGTCGTCCACGTCTTTCTTTGATTCGCTACTTTCAGAATTGAGCTCCCCAACTTTGGACTCATTAGCTCCAGCCTCGTCGGCCTCAAGCTCATTGTCTTCCGAGTACACGAATATACCCCTAGAGGCCTCGTATCGAAGCCTGACAATCTCAGTCAGATATTGTTTTGGGAAGAAGGAGAAGTCTCTATTGGGGTTCACCTTGAACATCATGGTCACAAGGTTTAAGGACGTCTCTCAGAGGTCGATGTCATACCTTCTTTTGACTTCCCTGACAGTGCCTCTGAGGCAGACCACTTTGGCTTTTTGTCATTGTACAACTGTTTTAGGTTAAACAGTAGATAGGATTTGTCACTCAAGGCCTTATGCAGCCATGTAGCATTTGATTGAGACACAGATTGGTCGACGGCGAGTTTCTGGTTTTCGGCCGCAAGCCACGCACTCTTCTCAGCAAGGTCACCCTTCTCAACAATGGCTTTATTTTATGCGGCCTCAGAAGCTGCGAGCTTACCGACGAACTCATTCCTTGCCTCTTCGTTGGACTCTTTCGATTTCTCCAACTCAGCTTTCAATCTCTTCACTTGTTTGTGCATCTCTTGAACTTTATCCCATGCCTTGTCTTTGGTGGCCACGACGGAATCAATGACTTTGGCGGGGTCTTCCAAGACATGATAATTCTCTTGGCAAAGAAGACCGACCATGCAGTGTGCTTGAGGAAAATGGGAGAAGTGAGACGTAAAGAAAAATGATAAAATAATCAGAGTGAGTAAGTCGACTTTTACCTTGCTCACTGCCTTTGCCGTGTTGAGAAGACGGTTATGGGTGGGCAGAGCCTAGAACTCTTCAAAGAATTTGTCGGAGACCAATTCCTTTGTAGTCATGGCCCCAGTAACGACCTTCTCGGGGAGCTAGAGGATGAGAGCCTCCAACTCCGATTCATCCATCTCATCTTGAGAGCGAGCAGAGGATGTTGCACTCTCTCTTTTCCCCTTGGCTCTTAGGGACTTCGAACTTTGGCCCTTCAAGCTGGAAAGCCAATCCAGCATGGTCCCTTTTTATGGGACCGCAGCAGGTTCTTTGGCCACTTTCTTTGAACTAGGGGTGCTTGGGTACTTGCCCCCTGCCCGCTTTGTTCCAGACGACTCTTTGATCGCGAGAGCTGTTGGCACAACCAGTATGGTCATTTTGGATTTGGGGTCAATCTTGATCCTCTTGACAGATGTCTCGTCTTTTTTTGCCGGCAAAGGTGTTGCATGGCTCAAAGGTTTCTTGGTGATTTTCATTCCTACGAGCAATAAAAAAAAGTTAGCAAGTTCAAGACAAAGCAAAACCAAATGCGAGTTGAAGAGTTACCTTTGATCTTGCAAGGAAGAGAGATGTATGCAATGGTAAACTTGGCGGACTCAGGGCAGAATTCGTATTAAACAAGGTAAGAAAGGTGGATGAACTGGGTCACGTCGCGTTGATGATCGCTAAGCTTGTTTAAAAGAGCAAGGCAATATGAATCAAAGTTATGGGGAGAATTCCAGTCGCGGTTCGCTGAAACAATGAAAAAATCAAAGGTAAAAAACATTAAAAAAATTAAAAAAATAAAGGCGAAGCAAAAAATTAAACGGCGGGTTTACATGCATCATTCCTAAAGGTGTCGTCCATGCCATAAGTGAAAAAGAAGAAGTAGGAATCCCAGTTCTTTACCTTACCTGGGATCCCAACTAAGCCTCTGAAATTCCTCCTACCAGTTTTTGACAAGTAAGAGGTGTCATCCTGACCCTTCTTCAGCCTATACAAAAGGGCGAACTCATCGATTGTGAGATCGTCCAGGTTATATACTTGAAAAGCTATATACAACCCTATAATTATGAGGTATGAGTTCGCTGAAAGTTGAAGTAGAGCGACGTTGTAATAATCGATGACGCCCAAAAGGAAAGGGTGTGGAGGAATGAAGAGCTCGCATCTAAGCAAGGTCTCAAAAATCGCAGACCAGCCCGTCGGCGGCATTTTCCTCAGGTGCCTCGTCAGCAACATGAGTGGAGTTTGAATAGAATACTGCTTGCGTATTCTGGCGAGGTCCTCCTCGATAATCGAGGAAGATGGTTGTTTTTTCATAATGGTGTAAGCTTGTAGAGTGATGACGTTTATGGAGTCATCGAACTGATTGCTCGAGCCCGCGTACGAGGAAGCTCCATGATCCCCAAACAGCTCGTTCAAGCTTGAATCAGAGCTCGACATCGCTATGGGAACTTGGACACCTGAAACACGAATAAACAAGTGTTATTGTCGAGCCTAAAAGCTGAGAACTTAGACACTTGTACTCGGTCTAGGTGCCTAGAAAGCCCGATGTCGAGCTTTTGAAACTTATCATTCTCGTTTTTATCAAAACTCAGATTTCGATGACGGAATCCGACGACCGATCAATCACTTTTTGGGTAGTTTCTCAGGGAGAAACCCAGAAAAACCCTAAGAGCTACCCCTACAAGACTAAGCTGGTTGTCCCATCCTAACTAGTAACAAAGGTGGCAACAACAAAAGTAAAAAAAAAAGGGTAAGAAATCACTCACAAAGGAAGCAAGCGGCTAGAATCAACGGAGGAAGAGGCTGGAATAGCTTTGTCGGACCGAAAAAAACCTTCTTTTTTTGCAGAATCTAGTCGCAAAGAGTAAGAGTAAACCATACAAGAGTGGAAGCCCATATTTATAGTGAACTTCGAATGAGGCAGGAACTGATCTCAACTGTTGGTTTGGGTGAGCAATCCTAGCCCTTCATCAAGGGGGCGATCTAGGCGGCCCAAAAGGGACATGTGTCAGCGATCTGAAAAAGTAGCGTAATCGTCTAGCTCCATAATTATAACCGTTGACACACGAAGCGACATCCCCGTGCGTGGCTAGCTGTTAGGACAATTGAAATGGTAGCTGCATTAAATGTGACAAACCAGCTCGACGGTCCTTGAGAAAAACGATTCAAGATCCTGAGATAGCAGATTAAATCGGTGAATAGTGCTTCGAGCTCGGCATCGACCTCTAAGCACTAGGGGGTAGATGTTGTGCATGATTTTTATAAAGAGTCTGCCGTAGTCAGGCATCTGCTCGAAACCAAATGATCTCGAACCGGCAGAATATCCAGACTGTCCGAAAAATTGTGGTCGCCAAAGACAAGTGTTTGACATAAAGAAGCTCGATTTAACCAAGAGGTCGACAACTACGCGAGGTCATTAAAACCAAACGAGCTCGCCGAAATAACTCAGTCAGCGCGCCAGATAAACCTTATCCCCCAAAAGTTGGGATAAGATCGGATTCAAAATGGGAACTGATCGCCCAATCCCTAAATTTTCGGGATTTACTTCCTTTCAAATTTGCAATCTCGGATTTGGTGGACTTTTCTTGTAAAGTGTAACACTATAAATACCCTCATTTTCTATTGAAAGGGGGTTACAAATTTCATTCAATAACAACTACAATGGACGTAGGCATTCATTTGAGAGGCTGAACCACTTTAAAATTCTTGTGTTCTTCATTATTTTTATTCTTTACTGGTTATCATTGATCACGCATACACCCGTTCCGATTCCGAATAAAGTCAATTGGATTTCTCTAGTTAGTACGAATTTCTGCATTAACATATATATATATTAGAAAATTAATAATATGATTATAATATTTATTTTTGTATTTATTGGTGGCAGTTGAAGGGAGACTATATTATATGCAACTCACATTTATTTTTAACATTTCCATTTTAATTATGAAATTCATGTTTTTGGGAACAAGGGCTAGGTAGAAAATTTTCAATTATTCAAATTAATAATTTTTTAACTTTTAAAGTGATCATTTTAATTATGACAAATCGGTTCTAAATTTTCTTCCGTTGAAATGAGTGGACCCATTCCACTAGGCCCATTCTTGTGAAGATATACAATCCACAGC
>WYDK02035847.1:0-19375 GCA_009867345.2 Toxicodendron radicans | reverse complement strand
AAAACATATTTTACAAAAAGATGTTCAAAATATTGCATCAAAACAAGTTTTTGCCAGATGGCAAGCTATTTTATGTGCATTTGTTTTTTATATTGAATATATTAAAGGAGAAACTAATTCCCTCCCTAATTTTCTCACCAAATAATTCCTCCAAGGACAGTAATAATGCCACCCAAAGATTCCTCACAACCAGTCAAAAAACAATCCAAAGAATCTTATGCCCAATCATCCCAATCCTTAGCAAATATCAAATCTCGGTATTAAATTGTTTGTGGAGAAGAAGCTAATCAAGCTCAAAGCTCAAAATCTAAAGGCAAAGCTACTGCCTCTCCATCCTCGACACAAAGCCCAACTAAAGAAGATTTAATCTAGAAATGGGTTGATAACTTTCAACAAACCCCAAAAATGGCTTTAGCCATTGCTGAACTAAAAAATAAAGAGCTTTATCAAATTCCAATTTTATTAACTCCTGATATCACCCGATATCAAGATATTCAAATAAAAGATTGACAGACATCTGCACAAATTGCTCTTTCAAAAAATAAAGAAATTGCAATCTCTTCCAATTATGTTCGTCCAGGACAAAAATATTTCCAAAAAGATATTTTTGAAAATTCAATGGTTTATGAAAATAGTTTTGATTTTCAAAATCCAAGAAATTTATTTCAACAAATTTTTCCTAAAAAAAATTTCTTTGTTCCCTGAGATTTTAGAAAAAAAGTTAGAAATTTTATGAATTCATCCTTGTTGATTCTGACTCATGTGAATTTAAACACGATGAGGATAAAAACCAACTCAGTTATATCACTCATTCTACCATTCACATAATAAAAGTCCTTAGTCCTTCTGAATGGGGCTCCAACCCAAATCAATCCAAAAGATTCTCTCAAATCTTTGATCCCTCGGGATACAATTATTGGGATTACCAACTTGCTGGTATAATTTTCTTTACTTCCAAAATTCTCAACACAAACACTCATGGATAATTTATTTCAAAAAACAAACCATTTTTCAACTGCCTTAGTGGGAGAAATTTGGTCTCATCCAAGAAATAATGCCCCCTAATGTCCTTGAAGCCTTCGACACTTTCAAATCCAATTTTAAAGTTACCCAACAAGATTCTCATTTTTCTCCAACCTTTCATTTTTCTTCCAAATTTTCCCTTTCATGGATTATGCAATGGGAATTTGAGATTATCAAAAATAAAAGTAATCTTCCAGCTTTCATCAGAAAATTTAAAGTCAAATGGTGGGATAAATTTGATGTCTCCCACATATCCAAATCTAATGTTCTTTTATATTTGTCCAATATGTCAAAACCAATCCACACTATTACCCCATATATAGCACAATTCTTGCAAAAAAAATCAGTTGCTTCAGCTTCCTTAGCAGCAGCTATGAATAAAGAAGGTCTCTAAAGCCAATTACAAAATCTTCTTTCCTAAGTATAGGACGAAGAAGATTCGTCTCACAACTCCATAGCCTCCATCGACCTTTCCCAAAGTAATGAAGACGATTGCTACGAAATCATCTAATCTTTTCCAAGCTATCCAAAGTCGCCATCTTTCCAACAAAAAGAATGGTCAAAGAAAACTCACGAAAAAATTATTAGCTAACAAAGCAAAAAAATTCAGAATAATGATGGAATCAAGTCTAAGAATGAAAAAATATTTTGTTGAAAAAGACTATTGCTCTCCCCCATAACCCTTTGATCTCTTGTCAGTCTTACCACCACAATCAAACAAAGTCAAAGCAAAAATCAATAAAGATATTGATGTTAAAATCAAGAGTCTCCAATTAAAAAAGAAGCCACGAGATCAATTCAAAGAAGAGAGAGAAAAGTACCCAAACTTAAGACAAATCAATTTTTATCAATGGCTAAGATACAAGGACACTGAATATATTCAGTTCCTCCTTGAACCAAGAGTCTCTGACTCATCAGACGCCGAAAGCACAGACAACTAAAAGTTTCCTCAAAAGAAGACAAATCTCTGTTTCAACAGTTCAAGACATGTGAAGTAACAAAAGTCTCGTGAAGACATGGTTACTTTAAGTTTCTATAAATGTTGTAGTCCTACGAGAGGAATAAGTTTTTTCTTTTTCAAGTTCTTTTCTTTGTAAGCTTTTCCTTTCAAGCCTTCTCTCTTAGACTGTAAACTGTTCTGAAGTTTCACAACTAAAGCATTCCTTTGATGTAAGTTCAATCTTTTTCAATAAAAACTAAAGTTAAAATTATGTTTCATATCTTACCGCTTCATGGCCGGTTTAATTTATTTATGCTTTATTTAAATTTAATGCTCTTTAATTTAATGTCTCTCTTGATCTAGTTTCAGTGCGGCTCTGCCGCCGTTACTTGATTAAGAAATTAATCTTTAATTTCTACTTCTTTTACTGAGTGTTCTTTAAGATTTCTGCATATCTCCTTTGCATAAACAGTCCTACCCCTCTTTGAGGGGTAGGATTGTTTATGCAGACGAGACATATATATATATACATATATATATATATATATATATTGTGACACCCCGTGTCACAGGATAAATGGTTGGGGGCTAATCTTTTGAATTCGGGGTGCATTTGCAAGGAAATGAAAGCTTGGATAGGCTTTTGTAAGAAATGCGAAGCATGGGGGCTAAACGGATATTTTGCAGCTTAGTATATAAAGGTGAGAATATTGCATTTTTCCTATTTTCATTTCATTTGGGCGTTGAAGAGAAGATAGGGTAGAGAGAGAAAGTGCAAAGGCTAGACAGAGAAAGTGAAGATTTGATGGAATTTAGCTAAAATCCGGCTATTTGGTAAGATTATGCTTCCATTTATGCTTCAATTTCATTATTGTTGTGTTTCTCCATTGTTTAGTTGAGGGTTGGAAAATGGGGAATATTTGAGATTTAATTAAGGTAGTTAATTGTGTAAATTGAAGTTGTTTCGGGTTGTAGTTATAAAGGAGGCTTAGTATGGGTAATGTGGTAGGAAAATGGGTTGATTGTGAGTAAATTGTAACAAATCCGTAGTAGACAGTCTGGAAAACCCATATTGTTACCGCAGCGACAATCGGATGTCGCGGCGGCCAAGTTCATGTTTTGAATGTCGCCACGGCTACGCTCGTGTTCTTGATTGTCGCCGCGGCGAAGTTCATAATTCAAAGTGTCGCCGAGGTGACAATGGAATGTCGCCGCAGCGACGTTCATGCGAAGAAGAGAAGAAGAATTCCATAATGTTTATCGCCGCAGCGACAATGGAGTGTCGCCGCAACAACAAACTCTCGGGTTTGTGTCGCCGGGGCGACAAAAAGGGTTGTCGCCTTAGAAGAGTTTTGGGGGTGCAGATGCAAGTTTGAAAACCTGTCAAGTAGACAGGGGTGTGAGAGTAATATTTCAAAGGTTGAGGGACCTAACTGATAGCGAAAAACTATAGGGGGTAAATTGAAAGACCAGAAAAGTTGAGGGGCTAATTTGAAATGATGAAAAAGTGTAGGGGGCAAAATGATATTTTTTTAAAAAGGGACTAAATTGATATTTTTCAAGAACCAAGGTTTTAGGGAATTTTTATGAGTGTTTGATATTCGGGTATAAGAGGGTTTATATTATAAAGGAAGTTAAATTGACCTCCTAATGTTAGGGTAATTGATGATTGTCGTGGTTTACCTCAGGAAGACCTCGACAAGAAGAATTCTTTGGATTTCGATCAAGGGAGATGAGCGTGGCAGCGACTCCGATCCGGTGAGTGGATTACCAGATTCCCTTAAAGAATTTATATTTGGTTTTAAGATGTTTGAATATATATTGTGATAGATTTATATATATATGTTTGGTATGAGCGTTTGGTACGCATGGCGAGGATAGGGAAATGATGAATTATGGCGTAACGCTGATAAATCGGAATACGGATGAGCTTATAAGGGGTCGATTCTGGAAAATGAAATAAATTAAGAGATGAACCGATTTGAAATGTCAAAATGGACTGGACATCCTAAATGAGGTATAGATTGGGAATGAATCGAGTTTGATTTGTATTTCGTGTAAGTAAAGTGTTCAACGGGTGAGGGTCCCACTTATGTCAAGTGCTTTGAGTGACCCTAAGGGTATAAATCTGTGAGCTAGAGATGTGAGTTTCACCTATGCTAGGAGCGCTAGGTGATCCCTGGAGCAGAGTATCGATAATTTTGATGTCCAGCGAGTGAGGCTAGAGAGACATCTGTGATTACCCAACGGATGAGGTTGGAAGGATAGTTATGTTTACCTAGCGGGTGAGGCTGGAGGGATAATTGCGTATTTAATGATCCACGATCACTGATGGGTAAAACATGGTTGTGAATTACTTCGTCGGGAATTGACGATTATGAATCGGGGGAGATCATAAGGGAATAATTTAAGAGTCTCATATGGATTGAAGGCCGAAAACCTTTTTAGCTATATGTATTTGTATTTTCCACTCACTGAGCTTTCTAGCTTACTCTTTTAGTGTTTTCCCTTCAGGTTTGCATTCAAGGTACGCGAGGCGCAGGCGGCACACTTTTGGCGGGAGCTCAGACGCATGTTTATCAGCATATCGTTTGTACATGTAGTTGCACTCTGATACAGTTTTATGTAAATTGTTTTGTAATAAAGACTATATTTTGAATTTATAAACAATTTTCGAAAAATTTCACCCTTATTTTGGGAATCTGAGCCTCTTGGTCCACTCGGATTCGGTGGAGTCAGGGTTTCCAAATTGGGGCGTGACATCTCGGCCCACTAGGAAGTCCAATGGGCCTTCCCAAGTTTAATAGTGGGGCCTATTAGCTTGAGGAAAATAGTGGGAGTAATTATTTGATTAAAGACCTGATTAAATAGTTTAAAACATGATACTTATTTTGTTTAATTTTGCACATGTAGATTTGAAAAATAAGCAATTCACTTTCATTGCGATCGATAATGGACAAAGAGAATAAGCCGGATGGTAGCAACTTAAGTCAGAGAAGAAGCTGTATGTGATTGATGATCCTCATCTGACACCTCCACCTATTGATGCCACACAAGCTGTCCGGGACACTTATCAAAAGTTCCTTGATGATGCTAATAAGACACAATGTATCATTCTAGCATCGATGGCATCTGAATTGCAACAGCAACATGAAACCATGGATGTTGTAACAATTATTCTACATCTCACTGAACTCTTTTTTAAAAGAGCTCGTCATGAGAGGTACGAGGTGTCAAAGTCTCTGTACAGGAGTCGTTTGGTAGAGGGTGCCCAAGTTGGTCCTCATGTACTCAAGATGATTGGGTACATTGAGAGATTTGAGACTTTGGGGTTTGGCATAGATGCTGATTTGCAGATTGATATCATACTGCAATCTTTGCCTGATTCGTTTTCTCAATTCATTATGAATTTCAATATGAATGAGATGACGAAGTCACTCTCTGAGCTCTTTACTATGTTGAAGACTACGAAGCAGAACATAAATAATCAAAACCAGTTTTACTAGTTGCTGTTGGAACTGGTAAGGCCAAAGGTAAGGGCAAAGGCAAGGCTAAGGTCAAACCCAAATCCAAACCTAAAGCCCAAGATGCTCTAAAGCCTTGTGGTGGCGTTAGCAAGGATGGGAAGGTAGTTTGCTTCTATTGTGGGAAGCCAGGCCACTAGAGGAAGCACTGCAAGACCTTCCTAGCAAGTAAAAAGAAGTTGACTGTTTCTTCTTCAGGTATGTACATGATTGAAATAAATCCGTCTCCTGTTACATCTTGGGTCATTGATTCTGGATGTGGTACTCACATTTGTAACAATGTGCAGGGACTAAGGCAGAGTATATCGCTATCCAGAGGAGAGGTGGACCTACGAGTTAGAAATGGAGCACAAGTAGCTGCATTGGCTATAGGATCTTATTATTTGTCATTGCCTATTAGGCTTGTTTTATAACTTTTGGTTTGTTATTATGTTCCAACAGTTTCAAGAAATATTATTTCTGTCTCTATTTTAGATAATCATGGATACCATTTTACTATAGCTAATGGATTGATGTCTTTTGGTTTAAATGATGTTCATTATGGAACTGCTTGTTTACATAATGGATTGTATGTTCTAGAACTAAATAATAAGAAAATTTTTAATCTTGAAAGTAAGAAAGCCAAGTATGGCGATCTGAACCAAACGTACCTCTGGCATCGTAGACTAGGTCATGCTAATCAAACTCATATTGCAAAACTTCACAAAGATGAAATTTTGGACCCATTTGACTTACAGTTATATGAGGTATGCGAGTCATTCCTTTTAGGCAAGATGATCAAATCTCCATTCACTGGACACAGTGAGAGGTCTACGGAAACCTTGGGCATTATCGAAAGTGATGCATGTGGCCTATTTGGAGTTCAAGCGAGAGGTGGATATTCTTACTTCATCACATTGACTGATGATTTCAATAGTTATGGTTATGTCTGCCTTATGAGACATAAATCTAAATCCTTTGACAAGTTCAAGGAATTCAGGAATGAAGTACAAAATCAATTGAGTAGAAGTATAAATGTTCTTTACTCTGATGGGGGAGAAGAATACTTAAGCTCAGAGTTTGGTGAATACCTGAGAGAATGTGAGATAGTGTCACAACTCACACCTCCTTACACACTACAACATAATGGTGCATCAGAAAGGAGAAATCGAACATTCCTTGATATGGTTTGATCTATGATTAGTTTGACTGATCTACCCACATCATTCTGGGGTTATACCATAGAGACTGTGATTCACACACTAAACCGTGTACCGTCAAAGTCTATAGATAGGACTCCATATGAGTTATGGACTAGGCACAAGCCCACATTGTCTTATTTGAGAATTTGGGGTTGTGAAGCTTATGTCAAGATATTGACGTCAAGTAAACTTGCTCCAAAATCTGAGAGATGTATTCTTGTGAGGTATCCTAAGGAAACTAAAGGATACTACTTCTACCATCCAGAAGAGCACAAAGTTTTTGTTGCTCGAACTAGGGTCTTCTTAGAGAAAGAATTTCTCCAAAGAAGAACTAGTGGGAGGAAGATAGAACTAATCGAAGTTTTGATTCCACAAGATACGTAGACAAAGAACAAGATGATGTGCCAACTGAGTTGGTAGAACATCGTGAAGAGGTTACTCCACATTCTGTGGAACAAACTGAACCACCTCAAGTGACGCAAGAGCTGCGTAGATCTGAGAGAGTACATCATGAACTCGAGAAATGGGGTTTTCGCGTGACTCGACACAGTGACGTACTGGTCTATCAAGATGATGAACCTAGAACCTATGATGATGTTGTATCGGATCCAGATTCCACTAAATGGCTTGAAGCCATGAAATATGAAATGGACTCCATGTACCAGAACCAAGTGTGGACTCTAATGGATCCACCCGAAAGGGTAAAACCCATAGGTTGTAAATGGATTTTCAAGAAGAAAACTGACATGGATGGTAACGTGCATACCTTTAGAGCACGGCTGGTTGCAAAATGTTTCAAACATAAGCATGACATAAACTATGATGAAAGTTTTTTGTCGGTTGCGATGCTAAAGTCTATTCAGATTTTGCTTGCGATTGCTGCATACCATGATTATGAGATTTGGCAAATGGATGTCAAGACAACTTTTCGGAACGAAAACCTTGTAGAGGATGTTTATATGACACAACCCGATGGTTTTGTTCTTGAGAGTGACGCTAGAAAGGTATGTAAGTTGTAGAGGTCCATTTATGGACTCAAGCAAGCTTCAAAGAGATGGAATATTTGTTTTGATGAAGCCATAAAAGAATTTTGCTTTATCAAAAATGAAGATGAGCCTTACATGTATAAAAAGGTTAGTGGGAGCGCAGTGTCATTCCTAGTATTGTATGTCGACGACATATTGCTTGTAGGGAATGACGTATCGGACTTGCAATCGGTAAAGATCTATCGTGATAGATCGAGTAGGCTGCTGGACTAAGTCAGAGTACATACATTGAAAAAGTTCTAAAGAGATTCAATATGGAAGAACCAAGAAGGGATTCCTTCCTATGTCACATGGTGTTTATCTTTCCAAGGACATGTGTCTTAAAACACTAGAGGAGAGAGATAAGATGAGTAAGATTCCATATGCGTCAGCAATTGGATGTATCATGTACGCCATGTTATGTACTCACTGAATCATTATCTATTGGGTGGCCATGAAGTCTTGCTAGGAGCCAATCTTGGTCTATGTGTAGTGAGACTATTAATTAGTGTTAATCGCGATACTACTCACTGCCAATATGATGGTGAGCCTACGGGGTCACACACATAAAGGGACAATTTAAGGTTTATAAGATTTGAGGGGCAATTTTGTCTTTTTGATAAAAAGGGTATTTTGGTAATTTTGCTGTCCAATTAAATTTGTTGAGGTCGTTGCCTATGTCCAGTTTTATATTGGAATTTATTTAGCAAAATTACGTAAATAATATTTTGGTAATTTGTTGTGCAATTAAATTTGCTGTCCAATTTTATATTGGAATTTATATTAACAAATTACATAAATTAATTATTATTAAATTAATATTAGTATTAATGTTTTTATTAGTATAAAATATTCTTACTATTCCAATTAGGAATAGGGTTAATCCTATTCCACATTGGAATAGGGTTTCTTAAAGTGCACTATAAAAGAAGCACTTTAAGTGAAACATTTCATTCAACTAAAAACCCTAAACACTGTTCACGAAAACACTGTTCACAAAAGAGAATTTTTCCTTTGAAAATTCCTGCCCTTTTCTACCACTTTTAAGCCACACTTTCAATCTAGCAAATTGATTTGTGGTGTATGATCATTCGCTTGTGTGGACTGCATAAGTTCAATCCTCTCATTGGATTGATTTGCGAATTTTTCAGATTTGATAAAGCTTGGTGGAGCCGTCTATGTTGGTAAGATCAACTAAATCCTTGTATGGATTTGTTTATACTGACTTAACATGTAAACTATATAGTTTTGTATCCGGATCTTGGAAGGAATTGAAACTGAAATTTTATTGTACCATGTATTTTTGCTGCGTTTTATGTTTCGATTCCTAACATAATCCACTCTTGGCAACAACTCGCCTCGCTATATTTACAGCAGTTCCAGGCAAGGCTACAATTTTCAATGTCTCTCAGATATTTGAGCAATATTCATCAAGAGAAGGGCAAATATCTGACTTCATATTTGATCAGATTTCAGAATGAGTAGACTAAGGTCGCCACCACTCCGAAAGAATCAATCAAGACCTTATTGATTGAGGGGGGTAAGGCCGCAAACGGAGTTTTGGAATGAATTGCAGAGGGAAAATCATCTGAGTCTGGCACAATTTTACAAGATGCTTGAAAGGCAACAGTGAGTAGAGAGCTCGCTAAAAGCTTTGAAAGTGGGGCCGTTGGGCAGTAGTAATGAACATAAACAAGATCGTCCAAAGGCAATAGAATGATCCAGGATCAGATTAACAGGTTTCGATTCAGTAAGAGGCTGAGGGCCGAGTTTCGAGAGAGGGAATCGATTGCCCAATTTGTGGAGTACACTCCACTAGTTGCCTTACTGTGCCATATTTACGAGGCATCTAATGAAGTAAGAAGGGCTCCTCGACTGGAGAAGTTGAAGGCTTCATCATTCAGGCGGGACTCTAAAAAATATTGTCGGTTTCACCCAGAAACTGGGCACAATATGAATGAATGTTGGAATCTGAAAGATGCAATCAAGGAGTTAATAAGAAGGGGGCATCTTAATGATTTTGTGAGAAAGGATTAGGAACCAGAGAAGCCAACTGAAAATGAGAAGCCAAAGAGCCTGCCACCATCACCACCGCCTCCAAGCGGATACAGAGTAAGAATGATATATGGTGGGCCTAGCTCAATTGGCAATTTGAGGCATGCTCAAGAGAGAGATGCTTGAGAAGCGAGGATGAGTTTGTTCCCCAGAGTAATGGTAGTGGGGACAAGGCCACAAAAAAGGTCATTGGTAGATACCGAGGTGATAAGATTCACCAGAGAGGAATGCAAGTTGTACCCCAAGTACACTCGCGATGCTATAGTGGTAACCACAATGATTGGGAACACCCAAGTATTCTGAATGGTAGATAATGGGAGCATGGTAAATGTCTTATTTCTCGGGGAATTATGCGAGATGAGATTTACAGAGCACTAGTTGAAGCCATGCTCAAAACCTATTTATGGGTTTACAAGATATAGTATGCTCCCTAAAGGGACATTCGACCTTCCAGTGACTACATGGGAAGGAGATTGCATAAGAACGAAGAAGCAGAAGTTTATTGTGGTTGACTGCTCGACAACTTACAATGGGATTTTGGGCAGACCGTTCCTAGATGATTTTGAAGTAGTGGATTCAATCCGCTGCCGAGCTATTAAGTTCCCAATTGAAAACGAGATCGAAGTTCTCAAAGGCTCAACTGATGATGCCAAGAGTTGTTACAACAACATTATGGCCGCGACGACCAAATGGCCGATGTTGAAGACAATGGTGATCGTTGAAGCCAACCCGCATATTGGGCCACTAGAAGATACTATTGATCCTCGTCTTCATAAAGAATACCTAGTTACGGGCCCAACTGAGAAATGGAGGGATATCTCTATAAGTGGAGTCGACCCAACTAGGGCATTGAAGATTGGTAGCGGGCTGAGCGAGGAGTTAACGAGCAGTTTGGCCAATTTTTTGAAAAAGAATCTTGATGTGTTTGCTTGGGTGGACACGGACATGATGAGTATTAACCCCGAGGTGATGTGCCACAAACTTAACATTGACCTCTAGACAAAGTTAATCAAGCAAAAGATGAGGTCGATGGATTCAGAGCGCTCCCACGAGCTTAAGGAAGAAGTTGACAAGTTGTTAAAACATCAACTTCATTAGGGAAGTGAGATATCATAATTGGCTTGCCAATTCGGTGCTGGTGAACAAGTCAAATGGCAAGTAGCAGACTTGCGTTGACTTTACTGATCTAAAAAATCCTGCCCGAAGGATAGTTTCCCACTCTCTAGAATTGATCAGCTCGTCGATGCAACTGTTGGGCACGTATTACTAAGCTTTATGGATTCATACTCAAGATATAACCAAATCCCATGTATCAGCTCGACGAAGAAAAAACTTCTTTTATAACTGACCGTGGGATTTACTATTATAAGGTAATGCCTTTTGGGCAAAAAAATGTTGGGACTACTTATCAATGATTGGTCAACATGATGTTCACCGAACAGATCGACAAAACCATGGAGGTATATATCGATGACATGCTCATCAAATCAAAAAAGGCAACTGATCACATCGGGCACTTGGCGGAAATGTTTGAGGTTCTAACAAAGTATCGGATGCGCTTAAACCCATTAAAATGCGCATTCGATGTGAGTTCGGGCAAATTCCTGGGTTTTATGGTGAATCAGTGGGGTGTCGAGGCCAACCCTGACAAAATACAAGCCCTACTCAACATGTAGAGCCTGACAAAAATCAAGCAGGTTCAAAGTTTGACGGGACGAGTGGTAGCCCTCATCAGATTTGTCTCAAAGGCAATAGATAGATGTCTTTTGTTCTTTGAGACACTTAAGGGGAACAAAAAGTTTGAATGGACTGAGGAATGTGAGAAGGCATTCCAAGAATTGAAGAAACATCTCGGCCAACCTCTATTGCTCTCCAAACCAATTTTCGGTGAGCCTCTTCTCATGTATCTGGCGGTGTCTTTCCTTGCTGTCAATGCAACATTAATAAGAGAAGAGGCGGGGACTTAGTGGCCAATCTACTATGTAAGTTGAAGATTGGCCGATGCTGCGACAAGATACCCTGAGATGGAAAAGCTGGTTTTGACTTTGATAGTGGTGTCCAGGAAGCTGTGACCTTATTTCGAAGCGCACACAATCCTTGCCTGGACAAATTTCCCATTGAGGAAAATGCTTTAAAAGCCTGAAGCATCGGGTAGGTTAATTCAGTGGTCGCTAGAGTTGAGCCAGCACGACTTAAAGTACTTCCCTAGAACAATGATCAAATGACAAGCTCTCGTCGATTTCATTTCCGAGTTCTATTATCAACCTAAAGAAGAAGTGATGCCAATGGAGCCAAAAAGAGACGAAGAAATCGCCTAAAAAATAGTCGAGGCAGAGTTAAAATGGCAGTGGAAGCTATTTGTCGACGGATCTTCGAATGAAAATGGGGCAGAAGTTGGGTTGTTATTAGAAATCCCCGAAGGAAAGAAATTTTGGGCTGTTGTAAAATTTGAGTTCGTTGTGTCAAACAATGAGGTGGAGTATGAGACCCTTTTGGCAGGAATTGGGCTAGCAAAAGAAATGGGTGCGAAGTCGCTTATAATTTTCAGCGATTTATAGCTCATAGTCTATCAGGTAACAGGGGAGTACTAGGGCAAAGAAGAAAGAATGGTCGCCTATTTACAGAGGGTAAAGCTTGAGCTAGAGCCCTTAAAAAATTACAAAGTCCAACAGATTCCAAGAGAACAAAATTTTTTGGCCGACGCATTAGCTCGCCTAGCATCTTCAATGGGTAGTGAATCAACAGACTCAATACCGGTAAAAATCCTCAGAAAGTCTAGCATCAGCCCTTCAAAAGGAATAATGGAAGTAGCCCATTGGTACAATTGGATGGATCGAATTATCTTCTACTTAAAGGATGGAGAAGAGCATGAGGATAAGAATGAGGCACGAGCGTTACGGGCAAAATCGGCCCGATAAATTTTAATTGATGATAAGTTGTACAAAAGGGGATATGATACCCACTTCTCAAATGTGTTGACAGAGAAGACGCAGATTACATCATCCATGAAATTCATGAAGGAATTTGCGGGAACTACTCCGGCGGGCGAGCCCTTTCTTACAAGGTATTGCGTCAAAGGTCCTACTGGCTGATTGTTTATGAAGATGTCGTAGAGTTTGTTTGCAACTGCGACAAATGCCAGACGTTCGCCAATATCCCGTGAGCACCACCCCATGAACTCACTACTTTAACTAGTCCATGGCCTTTTGCGGTCTAGGGAATCGACCTGGTAGGCCCGTTACCCTAAGGAAAATGCGGGGTCAAGTTTCTTGTGGTGGCAGTTGATTATTTTACTAAGTGGGTGGAAGCCGAGCCTTTGACCATAGTGACATCGAGTTGAATGAAATATTTTGTTTACAAGAACATCATCTGTAGATTCAAGCTCCCCCACACAATCGTTACTGACAATAGGAAACAGTTCGACAACGAGGAGTTTGTGTCATTTTGTGAGGGGCTCGGTATTAAGAAGAGCTTTTCTACTGTTTACCGACCTCAAGCAAATGGGCAAGTAAAGGCCTTAAACAAGGTAAGTAAGCACACAATAAAAAAGAAGCTCGATACTCTAAAGAGGAGATGGGCGGATGATTTGCCTGAAGTTTTGTGGTCGTACAGAACCACAACGAGAACAACTACTGGAGAAACCCCGTTCTCTTGCTTATGACTGCAAGGCAATGGCCCCGATCGAGATGGGGGTGAAAACCTTCAAAAGAGAAATGTTTGATAAAGACATTAATGATTCTCTACTAAGACTAAGGCTCAATTTAATAAATGAACATCGGGCGAAGTCACAAATAGGGCTCGCATCTTACCAGCAGCCGGCTAAACGATATTTCAACTCCAAAGTGAAGAATTGGGAGTTTGAGAAGGGGGATCTAGTGTTGAGAATGATAGTGCCCGTTGCAAAAGAATCGAGCTGGGGGGTGCTCGGTCCGAAATGGGAAGGCCCATTTAGAATTTATAAGAAAATCGGGCTGGAAACTTTTCACTTGGAATATTTGAATGGAACAACGGTTTTGAGAGATTGGAATGCCGAACACCTAAGGAGGTACTATCAATAATCCCGACCTGACTGAGTTTTATTTTTAACTATGTAATTTTCCTTTCTTCTTACTTTGTAATTGGGCGGAGTTCGCCCTTATTTTAATAAAGTATGTCATTCATTGCAATTTGTATTTGCATTTTAAGTTGTAAAATGATTGAAGTTTGAGCTTGCTCGGCAAAATGGTATTAACAGCGCCAAAAGACTAGCTCAAAGGCAAATATTCTGAAGTCCGACGACCTGTACCCAAAAAATTAATCTAGAAAAACGTGATGAGAGAAGATAGACTAAACTCCAGCGACTAAGACTTGAGGCGTGTTTAAATGCAAACTCAAAGTCGTCGCGAGTACATGATCTCCTTCAACACTTGGAAAATTTTGGGATAAGTCTAAAAGTAGAAGCCAAGCACTTAGCAAACTCGACTTCAAAGAAACACAACAGTTTAAACATCGCAAAGAATCAGTAGCTCGAAAGTAAAAAAGGTATTTCATTCAATAAAAAATGTTCGACTCCCCATCACAAAAGAAACGACCTACAAAAAGCGAGTACTTGCATAAAAAGAAGGAAAACACAAAGTTCATTGCAAGAAACTTAAAAAAAAGTACAAAGATAATTATGAAGTAAGGGGAAAAACACCCTCATCGATCTGAGCAGGCTGAGAAGAGGCAGCAGGTTCTTCCAGATTTTCAACTTGGTTATCCTTGAAATTGTCATTCGCATCCTCCCTTGGTTCACTGCTCTCAGAATTAAGTTCCTCGATCTAGGGCTAATCGACTCCTACCTTGTCAGGTTCGGGCTCATTGTCCTCCGGATACACCAAAGTGCCCCCAGAGGCCTCGCATCTGAGCCTTGCGATCTCAGTCTGATATTGTTTTGGAAGGAAAGAATAGTTTATGTTAGGGTCCGCCTTGAACATCATAGTAACAAGGTTTAATGACATTTCCCAAAGGTCGGCGTCATACCTTCTTTTGGCCTCCTTGACAGTGTCTCTGAGGCAGACTACCTTGGCCTTCTTATCAGTATACAATTGCTGCAGGTTAAACAGTAAATGGGTCCGGTCGCTCAAGGATTTATCTAACCAGATTGCATTTGCTTGAGACGCTGACAGGTCATCGGCGAGCTTCTTGTTCTTAATGGCTTTGTCTTTTGCAGTCTCAGAAGCTGCAAGCTTTTCATCGAACTCCTTTTTCGCCTCTTCGCTGGACTCTTTCGACCTCTCCAGCTTGGCTTTTAATTCTTTAATTTGTTTATGCAACAGGCAAACTTTGTCCCACGCCTTATCCTTTGAATCGATGACTGCATCAATAGCTTTGGCGGGGCTCTCCAAAACGTTGTAATTGACTTGGTAGAGAAGGCTAAGCATACAGTGCGCTTGAAAGACAAAGAATTATAAGTAAGAAACATGTTAAAAAGGAAATTTCTAATGGGCGGGGTTGACTAGTTATCTTTACCTTGCTCATCGCCTTAGTCGTGCTAAAAAGCTGATTGTGAGCGGGCAGAGCCTTGAACTCCTTAAAAGACTTGTTGGAGATGACTCTTTGGTTACCATCTCCCCGAGGGCGGTCTTCTCAGGGAGAGAGAGGATGAGTGCTTCCAACTCCAATTCGTCGATGTCTTCTTGAGAACGGGTTGAAGTCTCTGCCCTCATTTCTTTCCATTTGACCTTCGGGGACTTTGAACTCTGGCCTTGGAACTAGAGAACCATTCCAACGCAGTCCTTTTTCTTGAGCTTGTGGCGAGCTCTTTTGTCGCCTTCTTTGAACTTGGGGCACTAGGGTGCTCGCCCACAAGTCGTTTGACTCCGACCACTTCTTGGGCAACAGGGGCCATCAAAACGATGAGAGTGGTCAAGGGGGTCCCTGGAACCGCAGATGTGGTCGACGCTGATTTCGGGTCAATTTTGATCGCCCCGGCTGAGGTTTCGCCCTTTTTTTTTGTGGCGGACTTGTTTTCGTACGTTTAGGGCCTCTTTGCAATCCTCGATCCTGCAGGCACATTTCATAAATAACCAAATTTTCAAAGAAATGAAAAAGAGAAGCAAAGTTAAAGGATGAGCTAAAAAATTACTTCTCATTTTCTGAGGAAGGGGGATGTAAGCGAGTGTGAATTTGACGGACTTCGGGTAGAATCTGTATTGAACCAAATTGGAGAGGTGGACGAGTTGTGTCACCTCGCGCTAACTCTCAAGAAGCGAGCAAGATGAGAAGAATCGAAGTTGGGGGGAGGATTTCGGTCATGGTTCGCTGAAAATGAAAAAAAAAGTTAAAAAAAATGACGTCATAGAAAATTGAAAGGCGGGCTTACATGCATCCTCTCTGAAGACACCACCACTACGGTAAGCAAAAAAGAAGTAGTCGAAGTCCCAGTTCTTTATTTTGCTTGGGATTCTGGCTAATCCTTTGAAATTTCTCCTGCCGGTTTTCGACAGGTAGAAGGTGTCATCTTGACCCTTCTTAAGTTTATATAAAAATGCGAGCTCATCAATTGTGAGATCGTCGAGGTGTTATACTTGAAAGGCTATATATAACCTGATTATGATTAGGTATGAGTTCGCCTAAAGTTGGAGTGGGGCGACGTTGTAATAATCGACGACGCTCAAAAGAAAGGGGTGTGGAGTAATAGAGAGCCCACATCTAAGTAGGGTCTCAGAAATAGCGGACTAGCATGCTAGTGGCATTTTCCTCACATACCCCGTCAATAACATGAGGGGAGTCTCTATTGAATTCTTTCTACATATCCTGGTGAGGTCTTCCTCGGTAATCGAGGAAGACGGCTGTTTCTTCAAGATTGTGGAAGCCATCGGGGTTATAACATTTAGGGAGTCGTCACATTGGTTGTTAGAGCCCACATCTGAGCGGGCACCATCTTCCCCAAACAGTTCATCCATGCTAGAACTAGAGCTTAACATCGCCACGGGAACTTAGACACCTGAAACACGAATAAAAAAGTGTTACAGTCGAGCCTATAAACCGAGAACATAGACACTTGTACTTGGCCTAGGTGCCTAGAGCCCGATGGCGAGCTCATGGAATTTAACACTTATATTTAGACTGAAACTCAGATTCTGGCAACGGAATCCAACGACCGCATGGTCACTTTTGGTTTGTTTCTTGGGGAGAAACCAAGAAAGTCCTAAAACTACCCCTACAAGAGCTAGGCAAGCCTTGTTATCCAAATAAAAAATAATAACAGCTACAACGAAAGCAAAAAGGGGGCTGAGAAATCACTCACTGGAAGAAGTTGATGACTAGAATCACCGGAAGAAGAGACCTAAGTAGTTTTGTCGAACGAAAAAACTTTCCTTTTTTTGCAGAGAAGATGGCAGAAAGCAAGAGTAGAAGAAAATAGAAAGGAGAAGTTTCCCTTTTATAACAAAATTCAAATGAAGCGGGAACTGATCACAATCGTTGACTGGGCAGGCAATCCTAGCCCTCCATTGTGGGAGCGATCTGAACCGCCCAAGAGAGATGCGTGTCAATGATCCGTGGAAAAAGCGTAACCGTCAAGCTCCATAATGATAACTGCTGACACACGAAGCGACATTTTCGTGCGTGGCCAGCTGTCATGGTAAGTAAAAGGGCGGCTGCATTAATTGTATGACAAGATAACTCAATAGTCATCGTGATAAAACAAATCAAGATCCCGAGGTAGCAGACTCATTTAACAATAATGTTTGAAGCCCAACATCGACCTCCAAACACTGAGGGGTAAATGTTGTATGAGAATTTTCACAAAGCACATGCATGAGTTGGGCAATGTCAGAGGAGTCGAAAGGTTTGGGGCGAGCTGAACCAAATTTGGCTCGACGTGTCGTCATCGCTGAAAAAGTGCTCGACGCATAGAATGCTCGTTTTAGTCAAAGAGGTCGATAGGTGTGCAAGGTCGCTAGAATGAATGAGCTCACCAGAAAAGCACGATCAGCATATAAGATAAACCTTATCCCCCAAAAGTCGGGATAAGATCGGATTCAAAATTTAAATTGATCGCCCAATCGCTAAAGTTTCGGGATATACTTCCTTTTATGTTTGTGATCCCGGATTGGGCGGGCTTTCCATATACAATGTAATACTATAAATACCCCCACTTTCAATTGAAGAAGGGTTACAAATTTTTATTCAATAATAGCTACAATGGACGTAGACACTCAATTAAGAGGCTAAATCACTTTAAAATTTCTTGTGCTCCTTATTATTATTGTATTTTTATTATTCTTTGCTGACTAGCCGTAATCACACACACACTCGTTCAGATTCCTACAAAGTCAATCGAATCTCTCTGATTGGTCCGAATTTTTGTATCAACAATATCACAATCAACAACAAAGTTTATTATTGGTTCCGTATCTTTTTTTTTTTTGTTTTTTTGGTCATCGCTTCATGATGAGAGATGATTGTTCAAATTAGATATCATTTCTTTAATCAAAACTTTTTAAAGATGGTAGAGTTTAGAAAATAGAGAAAAAAAACTGTTTTTGGAAAATTTTATCTATTCTAAAATTGTTTCACTTTGATATATAATAAAAAGTTTTCAATAAGCTAACGACATCTTTTACAAAATTCTAAACATTTATAACATGTTAATTATTAAACATGAATCTCACCAAAATAAAAATACTTATTTATAAGTTAGGAATGACAATGACAAAAGAGAATGATTATCTTTTTAATACTCATTTCAAAAGCTTATTAAATTATGAAATAAGATAATTAAGTTAATAAAACCAATAAAACTTTGGGGAGTTAATTACCACTTGTGGTTTGGATCAACTATTGGTTTTCTTACTAATAGTTCTTACTAACAGTCGTATTGATTAACGTGACAACCAACATGATAGATGCCATCCATATGTCACGTTACTTTGTTGCTACATTGGTTCTCATATTTTGTATTTCATCGTTATATTGAATCACATATACACTTGATGAAAGAAATATATTTGTAAATTTTACAATAATGAATTGGCCACTGAAAGCATTTCTTGCCTCCAAGAATGACTTGTAATTTTAGACCAGGAAGCGTGTGCAATTGTAATCCATCTAAATTGTATAATGGAGAAAAAGGGTCCAGAGACCTATTTAGCCCATTTTTTTTAATTTTTCAATATTATCCAATTCACTATCCTATTTAAACAAATAACAAAATATATTTTTTCACAAATATTATTTACCCAAATTTTATCCCATCAATAAACATTTTTCCACAAATATTATTTAAATATTATCTAAATCCAATCATATTTCAACAAATATTAATACATATTTTTTCACAAATATTATGTAAATACTATCCAAATATTACCCACTCACTATTTATCAAATACCACTATTAAAAATACTACTCAAAACCTAAACAAACTAAACCTTAAATATTACAACAGCAACTGAAAACTGTATCATACTGCCGAGCAAACAGTTACAGATCGAACAAGTATCACTGAAAGAAACTAGATAGACAATTACACAAACCCTTATAAAGCTAGGGTAAAATGCAAAACAAAAACTAAATGATGTTCATCATTGTTGTGTTCTCAAATTCCTAATTGGGTTTGCACCTCCAAGATGGTTTTGGCGGAGTCCCTAAGGCGCTGA